>VYZP01008091.1:164216-278889 GCA_013400635.1 Hypocryptadius cinnamomeus | reverse complement strand
CTTGAAACCATCAGGAAGAGTGGCAGGAGAGAGGCTGAAGCCTGAGAAGAGTAACAGGAACATACTTAGCATATGGAAACCCAACCAGCCAGGAGGATGGGGGAGAGATTAGGCTTGGGGAAGGCAGGTCTTTCTGAGCTCTTGTGGCCTGACAGGAAAGAAGCATACTAAGATGATTGCCCTTGTCGCTTTTCCTTCTGTCTGTCATGGCTGCTTCCTTCCCTTTTTTTCTTCCACTCACATTTATAGCAGTTGTTTTGCACGTGAGATCCACACTAAGAATTTCCAATGCAACTGGTGCTACTTCCCCTTTTTCTGGGAAGACAGGAGGCCAAGGGGATTTTGTTTTATGAAACAGTGGAGCAGGGTATCCAGTGACTTGAGGTGGCTTCCTGGGGAAGCTTTGTCTTACAGTGTTTAGGTGCAGCAAGGACCCTGTCTGCAAGTTCACCAGTGATCTCCAGTGCTCTCAGCCTTCTGCAACCTCTGCTTTTTTTCCTGGGGCCTCATCTTCTCTTTGTCTCCTCTTTAGGGCTGCAGCCTTCTCATTCTCCTTGCAGAGAGGCTGTGGTTCACCTGGATTATATTTAGCAGTGACACTGTCACCCAATTTTTTAGGTCTTTCATGATTCATATTGTGGTTGCCTTGGCTTTGTTGCTATTTGTTTAAGTTCCTGTGCATTACAAGGAAGCCTACTCATATTTCTGCATTTTCTGCTGTTCAAAGAACAGCAGCCACTCAAAGACATTCCTTTTTCAGCAAGGCTCTCAGCCCCTAGATCCTGCCTTTTCCTTGAAAAACCTCAATGTTCTCTCTTAAGCCCTTTCTGACTCTATCTATGGCAGATCAACTCATGAAGCCAGTGGTTTTCTTGGGAGGTTTGGATGGAGATGGAGTATTTAGTACATAGATTTTCAGATGACTGACATAACCACCAGAGAGCATTTAGTGAGACCTCTTCACCGTGCTCAGGGCGAGCAGAATTGGCTGAATAGGCAGTGGTTGTCTGCAGGGTCAGCTGAGAGGGCTGTGCAGAGCTTCTGGCTGCAAGGAGAAGGAGTATGGTGTGTGCTGCACTCTCTGGGCTGAGAACCATTTGCAAGGCAAAGGTAAGGTGCAGTGGTTACAACAGCAGGGAGCACAGATGCTGAAACAGAGAAATCAGCTGCTGTGGCATGACCCTAGGAGAAGGTAAGTGCTGAGAGGTTGGGGCAGCTTTTTCCATGATACATTGGCCCCAGTAGAGTTTTCACAGGAGTTCTTTATTCTTTCAGAATCAACTGGCTTGAGTGGGGCTGAAGAGGCTGAAATAGAGACAATCAGGAAGCGCAGGCAGGAGCTTTTGGATGACATTGAGGTAAGGACCATCTTGTCCTTTGTGCCTGCCTAGCTGTCTGAAATCTGTATTCACCAAGGAGCATCTTCACATAACAGTCCAGGCCATGCAGAAGTGCTCTTGCAAAGGAGGCATTTTCTCAGTCATGATCCAGCTTCAGTTTTAAACCTCAGGCTGCCCTGGCCTGTTTGCCACCAGGGTACATCCAGCCTGTGGTACTCTCTGCTGCAGGAATCATCAGCTGCCCCAATGGGATGTTTGAAAAAGACTGGTCAGATCATGAGCAGTGTTGAGCTGGGATTGTATATTTAGGAGTAAAGAAATGTCTTCACTAAGTCATACTGGCAGGCATCTGGCTCAGCATTTATGATTCTTTTTAGTTACTGATTACCTGCTAATGGCATATCAGTCCTAGTTACCTGCAGCATCCCGCTGTGTTTATCAAACTTTTGTTTGCTTTGTGGACCTCTAGTAAGTCCTGCATGAAGGATCCTGTCTCTTCAAAGAGGTCTCATGGCAGGACCTTCCACACAAGTTTCTGTAGCTGGAACTTGTTTCCTTCTTTTCTTTTAGCAGACTCAACCATTTCTCCAGTAGCTCCTAAAATGTCTGAAAGTAACATTCAAAATCAGTCACTAAGACTGCATCGGAGTCCTGCATGGTGCTGTGCCCTTTCTATTCTGTTCTGCCTCCACCATGAAATGTGGTTTCCTATTTGAGAGCGCTCATAGCACTGAATCATTGGACTTGGACTGATTTTTTTCCACAACATGAAGCTGTCCAGATGCCTAGGGAATAGCTGCAATATTTCCTGGAACTGAGTAAAGGATTGAGCCAAACTACATGTTACTTCTTAGGCTTCCAGACCTCCTCTCTCTGCTGCAAACCAGAATGGTTTCTTGTCCCCCCTTGCAAAACAGATGATGAATGTACGTGCCTAGTATTTCCTTGTGTTTGTTTCTCTTCAGTTTTCATAACAGGCAGATGGGCACTGTGAGAGCAGGATACTTGAACAGGAATACTACATTTTTTGCCCACTATGGACAGAGAAAGGTTGCTAGACTGCACAAACCCATGCTTTAAAACCCAAAGCCATGAAGCAATGGAGTACACAATGTCCAGTGGAGCAGAGTGAGTTTGGGTGAAGAGAGTGATGTAGAACAAGAGATGTTTTCCCCAGGGTTTTTTTTCCAGAATGTATCTATCAGTACCCTTAAGGACACAGACTTGGGGGCATATCTGGGGGAAGGGGGAGGAAAGAGAAGAAGAGGATGGGTCTTGGCTTGCCATTAACACTGCCGAAAGACAGCAGTGAATAAAATAACAAAGTTGATAATCATTTGAAAGTCATGAGCTGAGGTCATGGTTCTGTTACATTTGTGCAACACCTAAAACTTAGTAAGGAACACTCACAGCTCTGGGGACCGATGAAGTGCAACAGAAGGTGGCCAGAGCAAAACTGAAACCCAAAAGCTCTCTTAAGTTATGGGATATTGCAGAAATTCAGTTTCTCTGTCTGATTATGTGCTCCATCCACATCCTCATTCCTTGATGAGAAGGGTTATTTTACTACGGATCCTTTCATCCCTTGCCTGTTCTGGTTGGTATGGGGAAGAATTTGGGTGATTCCTAGAAGAGAGCTGTGATGCACTTTGGCTTTGAGGTGGAACGTAACTGCAGGATGGAAGCAAGGAGATATAGACACTTTCATTTCCATGGTAACACAGAATATCTAGCCAGGGCAGCTATGGTCTGTCATAGGCCTAAAGGAAAGTGAATTCCACAATTTATTTTTTTTAAATCTGACAGTAATTACTTTACCTTTACTCCTCCTCTCTTTTTTCTCCATTGAACAGAGTTATCTGCTCAATGGTATTTAAATGACAGGTACATCAAAAATTCTGTCTTTCACAATACAGCCACTTCATGGCTGTTCACATTGATCTCACAGTTACCAGTTCCACTTCTCCTTTCCTGGATGTATAGCAGGGCTATGCAAAATAAAAGCTCAAAAGGAATGGGCACAATGGAAGGATTCTTGCATCTGACATTGTTTGAGGAACTGGAATTGACAGTGGCGTGAGTTCTCTGACGCTCGCCACACTGATTGAGCTTGATTTTTCCAGTCTTGATTGACAATAGGCATGAGAACATCCTTCTCTTTCCAGTTGTTTTCAGCTGGAATCCAACAGGGTCATTCCAGAGCAGTGCCCATTTCATAGGCATCCTTGGCTGGTCATGACCACCTGACCTGTCCTTTTCCTGTGACTGAGGGAAGAAGCTAGACATACTCTTATGCTTCTTTAGGCTGTGTCTGCTGTTTTTCCCTCCATTCCCCTCATCTTCCTGATATTTCTTTTGCAGAAGCTGAAGGAGGAGATTGCTAAGGTGTTTGCAGAGATTGACTGTTTCCAACATGCAGAGGAGAAGCAAGTGGCAGACAGTAATCCTGGAGAGCAGATCAGGCAAGTGGAATGAGTATTCCTTTGCTTACAAAGTCTCTCTTTTTAAGTTGAAAAAACAAAACCACTGATGGGATTTGGTTCACAACAAGGGCAGGGAAATGAGGCCCTCTATCCTCTTAGATTTCTCATTATTCCTGGATAGTCAGACACCTGTCCTTGTGATATCTCACCTTGTGAGTGAAATGATATTGTCCTTTATTCTAACTTTTCCTTCTTTTTTGTGTTTACAGCAAGCTGTCACAGAGGGATAAAATTCTGTCCCTGGGCCGGAAGAAATTCAACATGGATCCTGAAAAGGTAGGATTTGTTCATTGCACCTATGAGGATGAAGCTGGGAGGAAGAGCCTCTGCTGGCCGCTGTTCCAGTTGCAGGCACTGATGTCAAAGGGACTGTGGGGACAGGTTCCAACCTCACTGAGGCCCCTGTTGGGAGCAGCCTCCACCCTGCCCCTGACTGAGGTCTTCTGATATGATCAAGCTGTGTTGCCTCCCCCCACCATGGGCTTAGAGGCCACGCCATACGATTCAACCCAAACCTAAGAGAAGTCAAGGGAAGATGCTTTAACACTGCCAGCATGCCATGAGAGCCAGATTCCCTTCAGCACAGCCTTTCTTGACTGTGAGAGGCTAGGAGCTTGCTATAGTGTGATAGAGGAGCATGAACTAAGAAGAAGATGAGAAGTTTTGAGAGTGTGTCAGGTTCCTTGGCTCATTCAAAACAGAAGAGGACAGAATACCTCTGTCATTTTGGAAGCAGTTTTGGTTGAATTGTGGAGTAAACATAACTTTTCCACTTTCTGGAGCTCTGACCAGTGGTATCAAGACCCCATAGCCTTCAGCCTCTGCGGAAAGTTCTAAAACCGTCATGATTAAGTAGAGATGATGTGAGAAAGACAGACAGTTCCCTCTTCCTTCCTTCTCATTAGTAGAGCATTTTTTGAGTTCTTCAAGGAAAACCACAAGCTGTGATCAAACGATAGCTGATCGTCAGCTGACCACCATAGCTAACATCTGGGGTGGCTGCTGCTCTGCATAACAGCTTTTCAGCCTCCTCTGTGCCTTGCTGAGAGCGTCAAGGTGCCTTCCCCAGTGTCCACACCCCAGCTGGAGTGTTTGCCAGTCCCCTGGACATCCCTCTGCCAGTGGGAGTTGTCTTAGAGCAGCGATGTCAGTACTTAGAGCCTGTGTGAGAGCTGGTTTTATTTTGCCTCTCTGTCTGACCTTGGTTTGAAGCCCCTGAGGCATCTCTCTCTGCCATGCTGTGAAGGAATGCCCAAACTAATTCTAACCCTAAGCCAGTTTAGCTTTATGAGTTCAATGCCTACCAGATTGGTCAAAATGTTATACTCTGTGTCTGTATAATGCAGATCTCTGATTATTGCCTCCCTCTTGCTACATGCCATAGAGTGGGAGGTGCTGCAATGCAAGGAAATTTCTTTGCCCCTCCTTTAAGGTTACACTCCATCCATGCAATGCTGATACTTATAAATGAGTTCCTATCTCCAAGATCCCATGGAAAGCTCCTGAGGCTAGAGGAGGTAAGCATTAGGAATCTGGCTGATAAAAACCTTTGGGGAGAAACATCTTCTTCTGGAAAATGGGGCCCCATCATCACTGCAATGTTTTTCAAAATTAAATTGATCTTACTGAAAATCCATCTGGGGAAAAAGAAAGGAATATAGAGTGGGGAAAAAAAAATCTCACAAAAATTTTGATTTCTTTGTTTAAAACTGCTTTTTCTTTAGGGGATTTTAAGAATAGTTTCATATATATTGCAAGAGAAAGTGAAATGATTCTGTTAGAACATTTTGATGGATCTAAAACAATTTTCATTCCTTTATTGTATATTGCAAGGAGAATTGCAGTGTGGTCTGGAGAACTGCAGCATTGTTAGATACTGTCAAGAATCTTTTGGAAAAAGCCTCAGCTTTTTCTCTGGCTTTAAAAATCATGAAATTCTCTCTAAAATAGGATATTGACTCTTTGTACAACCCAACTCACAACCTCTATATTCCTTAAAAAGCATATTCCATCCTTATTGTCTAGGAGCGATGGAGCTGAAAAGATTGCAGACTTCTCTGTTCTGTGGCATAGAAGAAAAATCTAGGAAAAAATCGTTTCAAGTTGTCTCAAGCCCATATTTTTGACTGAGTACATTTTTTTTATTATGCCTTCTTTTAAACAAACAATTTTTAAGTTAACTTAATTTAGGAAAAAAAAAAAGACATTTAGGAACAGAACAGTAAGACATTTTCATTGAAAATATTAAAATTTATTGTTTTGACTTTTCCTTTTGGGCTTGAAATCTACATTGCCCTATTTTGTTTGAATTTCCATCCTAGTGAAACATTTAGCCAAATCTAGGGACGAAGTGGCACTGACAACCCATGGTGGACGAAGAGGGATTGAATAAAGATGAGAACATGGCTGTGGTCTCCCATGAAGGGGCTGGGGTGTAAGAGGGGGGCAAGTACATTAAAGCTAAGGAAGGCTGATATCGGAGTATTAGGATCCTACTTTCTCAATAGGCCATTGAGCTGTTTTACTTCTCTCTCCTGCTCTTCCTTCCCAGGGGATCCAGTACCTGATCGAGCACCAGGTATTGTCTTCAGACCTTCAGGAGATCGCCAGGTTCCTCCACAAGGGTGAAGGCCTGAACAAGACAGCCATTGGGGATTACCTGGGTGGGAGGTGAGCAACCCAGGATGAGGAGATCCCTTGGAGGCCCTGTCCTGCCTGGCCCCTCTGAACTACAGTTTTGGATGACCCGTGGCAGACCTCATCCAGATGCCAAGACTGAACATATCTCCAGCCACAGTGGGCTGGGTGGGCAGGACACCCCTGGGAGGGTCTTTGGAGTGTGGTTAAGGCTGGCTGTATGGGCTACCTTTTCTCCTGCCTGTAATGGGATCAGTCATCACAGACTGCTATGTGCGCCTTGGCTTCTTCTTGGTCAGAGGGGAAGTGAGACTGGGATGGAGCCAGCTGTGTGTTGGCACACCAAGAGACATCCAGGCAGGGCAGGGTCAAAGCTCTCTTCTGACCTTTTTCCTCTGTCCTCTCCCAGGGACCCCACAAACATTCAGATCCTCCAGGCCTTTGTGGCATGTCACCAATTTGCCAACCTCAACCTGGTGCAGGCACTGAGGTGAGTGAGTGTGCCAGCTGCAGGGGACAGTGCTGGAACCTGCTCAGCCACTGGGTCTCACCACCCAGGAAGGTCAGGAAGCCCTCTTGGGCTGAAATGGGAACTTCCCAAGGCCCTACTGTGTGTGTTGGCTCCAGGGCTGTTGCTCTGTGAGGTGTCAACAGTTTCTCAGGGGGGTGGGAAACATTTTCATGGCCCCTTGATTGGGTTGCCCATGTGCAGAAAAGTGGGTCACTATGGTTTCAGCATCTGGGGGGTTGAAAAAGGTTATTTTTGGCAGCAGGAAATGTCTGTCCTCAGTGCCTTTTATGTCCATAACAAAGTGACTGTGTTTTAGGGCACCTTGTTTTATTACAGACTGCCTCCTGGCAGGACTCTTTCTCCTGAGGCCTCTGCTGCCTTGCAGGGCTCTCATTCGGGGAGCAGAGCTGTGATTTCTGGGAGGCTTAGCTCTCCTTCCTGCATTTAGGGTGTTTGAGGCCGATGTAACCAGGCAATTTCTAGAGAGGAGCAGAGCTCCTGCTCCATGCCCTGTGTTGTCTCCTCAGTGTGATGGGATGACTTCTCTTATCTTCATGGTGTTGCATGGGTTGAGGGGAGGCATCCATGTCCCTTGGAGGCCATGTGACTGATGCTGTGACACCCTGCTCCTGACAGGCAGTTCCTCTGGAGCTTCCGGCTGCCTGGGGAGGCGCAGAAGATTGACCGGATGATGGAGGCCTTTGCCAACTGGTACTGCAAGTGTAACCCAGCAGTGTTCCAGTCCACAGGTAGTTAAGGGAAGAAGGCCTGTGAAGCTGAGCTAGGCTGTGTGCTAGGGAGAGGAGCCTTCCTTAAGGGAAGTTAAGGGAAGAAGGCCTGTAAAGCTGAGCTAGGCTGTTTGCTAGGGAGAGGAGCCTTCCTTTTCCATTCACAGAGCACAGGCAGCATCACTAGGAAGTGTGTTTCCCCTTAAGCTAAAGGAGGCAGCCCAGTTCCTGTGAAGATTTTCAATAAACTGAGCATCTTCAGTCCTCCGTTTGCTACTGTGCTCCAGGCCCTCCTGATGGGCAACAGACTGGAGAAGGGCTCCCAGCCTCACATGAGGTATTACCTCATCACAGCAGGGATAGCACTGAAACTTTCCTGCTGACAGAGCCATTATTAGACTGCATCTGCCCAGCTTGCCCCATTGTCCTTCTGAGGGCATGGAATCACCTCCCTCATAGGAAATCAACTGTGTCCCTCTTTCTCCTAGCAGAGGGAACATCTCCCTTCCTCTCCTACAAATGAGAGGATGACTCTCTTTTTCAGTGACTAAAATCCAAGCCACCTGTGGTGTGGATTGATCTGCCCTCCAAGACAAGTGCCACCCATGCTGATTTTCTTTCTCATTGCTAGATACCTGTTATGTACTCTCCTTCTCTATCATCATGCTTAACACCAGCCTGCACAACCCCAATGTGAAAGACAAACCCCACTTTGAAAGGTTTGTATCCATCAACAGAGGCATTGACAATGGAGGGGACCTGCCAGAAGAGCTTCTGAAGGTAAGAAGAATTCCCATTCTCTCATCCTCTGGGTCCACTGAGAAGCAAAGGTGCAGAGACAGGGAATGCATCTATTAGCAAAGCTACAGCTGGCATTTTCCTGAAGGCTCAGCAGGCATGGGACCTGCCCTGTGAGGTAAGGTAGAGGTGGGCAGCCTGCTTAGATGTGTCTACCTTCAGTTTTTCTGGGCAGAAAAACTTCTGTCTTGTGTCAAAGGGGCTGCCTACATCCCACACCTGGGCTTTGCTGAGCAGCATCCCCTCAGGGTAGAGGCTTTAGATTGTTCTCCAGTGTGTCATTTCTTTCAGTCAATTTGAGGGAAGGTGCAGGAGCCTGTAGTCTCTTTTTTTCCCCCTTGGCTTGGGATTTGTGTAGTAAATGATGGCAGATACAATGATGTGAACAACATTTCAGTATCCTTTGAAAGCAGCAACCTGCCTCCCCGTCATGCTGTTATGAATGTCACCCTTTGTGCCCCTCAGTGCCAAAGCTTTGTCTCTGTGCAATGTGCCTCCTTGTGGCCATGTAGGTCTACGTGCTGGTCCCCCGGCAGCGTTTGGCACCACCAGCCCAGGTTCTAAATGGGGCTGCATCTCTGCCGTGCTGAGTCCCACCCTTGTGCCTTAATACTACCCACAGCAGCACTTCTGACATGCTGGGTTGGTCACTGCAGCCTGTCTTGCTATGGGAGCACCATTTTATGGCTGTGGTTTTCCAAACTGAGACTCTTTTTATGGCACAAGATGCAGAAAAGAGCTGGTGACCCCCCTGGAGACCCTGTGAGGTGCAGACTGGGGTCTGTTTTACCCCCAGTGCTCATTGTGTGCTCTCCTGCCCTTGACCCCGCTTGCCTTGTAAAAACAGAGTGATGGACCTAGGATAGTTGTGTACAAGCTTTGTCAGAAATCAATGTTACTTTCTCTCTCTCTCTGTCCTTCCCCACCAATGCTCTGGGGCAGAATCTGTTTGAGAGCATAAAGAACGAGCCCTTCTCCATACCAGAGGATGATGGCAACGACCTCACCCACACTTTCTTCAATCCTAACCGTGAAGGCTGGCTGCTGAAACTAGGTAAGGGGGAGGACTCCCCTAGCTCCTCTGACCTCCCCGTTTGCCTGCCTGCCTCCCCCCACAAATCTGCCCCGGGAACCTACCGTCATCTCCGCTGTCCTTGGCTCCCATCTGCTGCGGTGGGCTGAGGCTGACACCTGCTGTTGAAATCTGCTGCCTGCTCCCTCGTCCCAGCTCCTGCAGGCTGTGCACAAAAAGGGACTCAAAAGCATAACCCTCCCCATTCCCAGAGCCATCAGAGCAAATTTGGCTCTGTGTGTGTGTGTGTCTGTCACATAGCATCACATCAGTGGCACCATGGTGTCTCCTTGGGGCTCACCTACAGGGAGAGCTGGGAGGGCGTGACTGTGTGTGCATGTCTGGAGCTTGGGGGAAGGACAGAAAAATGTGTGACTAATGGCTCCTGAACCTCACTGCCTTTAGGAGGACGTGTGAAAACCTGGAAACGCCGTTGGTTCATTCTGACCGATAACTGCCTGTATTACTTTGAATATACCACGGTAAGGGCATAACTCATGGCTGGGAAACTGTCCTGGGTGGTTATGAGCCTCTGAGGCGCCAGGGAGGAGCAGAGGGTAGGAGGCAAGTCTCCCCCTTTCACCCTGTGATCCCAGGCTGATCTCACACCTCCACTCTTTCCTGTGCTGTTTTCTCACCTCCCATGTGGAGGAGGAGAGAGGCTGGATACTGCAGCTGTGGTCTCCTCTTGGCTAAACTCCCCATTGTGTCAATGAAAGGAGTCTCCTGAGGCATTACTCTGCCCTTGTCACCTCCACAAAGACCCCCACAGGGGAAATCAGAGATGTTCTAAACAGTGGCATAGATTTGGGGAGCATTTTGGGTGTTAATTCATGTTGTTAATTGGTGTTTCCTTGCCTTCAGGACAAAGAGCCTCTGGGCATTATCCCCTTGGAGAATCTATCAGTCCGGAAGGCGGATGATCCCAAAAAGCCAGTAAGTGTCCATTGGCTGGCACTCTGCCAGCACAGGCTATCAGATGGTTGGAGGGAAGAGATGATGCACACAAATTACTCCTACCCTACACAAATTGCTCGTGTTCTCCTTGCTTCTCAGAGGGAAGGTGCAGTTGCAAACTGCCTTGTGCCCCCATCTAAACATGGCTGTGTTTTTAATTTGTGGTTTTGGTGTGAGTAGAGAGCTGTCCTTTGGCTGACTATATTGTATGTTTTCATGTGTGTATGTGTCTGTAGGGGGGCAGAGATTAATGCACACAGCAGACTTCCTACTTATTTTGCACCAGGAGATGTGGGTTTAATTTATCTCCTCGGGACTCTCCATAATGAGTTACAGCACAAGTAGACCAAACAGAACTGTTGGTGTTAGGGAACTTGCCCAGGAAGTGACTCATTTCTTCTGTGTGTCTTTTGTGGATACCCACTTTTCAGTGTGTCATGGCTCTGGGAAAAGTGCCTTCTATCTGTGTGGTGGCAGGCAGAAAAGAGGGTGTTGCACCTACTTAAGAGGGGGCGGGATTTTCATGAGTGGAGCGGAGTGACAGATCCTAGAAGGTGTGTTTTGAGAAGTGTTGATGCTCCATCTCTTCATAAAGCCTGGTTTAGTGTCCAGTTCTTCACAGGAGGGGTGTTTTTACCTAAGAAGGAAGGTTTATGTCTCACAGAGAAATTTTTGGGGTGGGGAAAGATAGGGTGTATTACATTTTGGAGACTCCTGCCTGTTGAAAGCTCTCTGAGCCTGTTACCCATGGTTGAAGGCAGCAGTCTTCTTGGTCCCCTGTCTAATCCTACTTTCCATTTTGCTTCCTTTCGGACAGAACTGCTTTGAACTCTTCAATCCCAACTGCAAAGGGCAGAAGATCAAAGCCTGCAAAACAGATGGGGATGGGAAGGTGGTTGAAGGCAAGCATCAGTCCTACAAGATCTCAGCAGCCACTCCAGCAGAGCGTGATGAGTGGATTGAGGCAATACGGTGAGGAGAGCTTGAGGCTTGAGTTGCCTTTTTTCAGGCCTAGGGACAAGTGGTCACAAAGTTTATTTGGCTACCTTTTATCAGAGCTTGAAAAGGGGGGGTGGAAGGAAATGTTTCCAGTATAACAGCTGTGGTACCCCTTGACTTTAAAGAGTTTCAAGGTGCCTTCTGGAGAATCTCTAGCCATAGCTAAATTCTCTGCTGTAAGTCTGCAGATCTCCAGTCCTACATTTTGATAAGTGGTGTCTCTGTGCAAGTTCAGTTAGGTTGTCTGTGCTGCTCTCAATCATTAAATCTCTTACTTTTGCTCCCATTTCCTCTAATTTTCAGGACCAGCATCACACAGGATCCTTTCTATGATCTGGTCTCTGCCCGTAAGAAAAAGATTGCCAGCAAAAACTGAACCGTGACCTGGTCACCTTCATCAGAAAGGTGTGGTTATTGGACAGCTTCCCTCTCACACCGGGCTCTTCCAGTGAAGAAATTTGGGAGCTTTGGTTCCATCTGCCTCCCATTTGGCAGGCAGATGACTGACAGGACAGCTTGCCCTCTTTGCTTCTTCCCTTTCCAAGCTGAAGGCAGAGGCGCAGGGTGCGATACACTGAGGACTGTCAGAAGTGTGGGCAGGGGGTTGCCCATGTCTGAATATAAAGGCTCAATGGAAATTGGCCTTTGGGTTCTCCCATGTAGCCCCAGACATGTGGGACAGGATCTGAGAGGAGACAGGAAAGTCTGCACAGTGTCTCCAGCCCCTCCTGTTGTCACACCAGGCAAGGGTATTTTTCTGTGAGGGACCATGTAGATTCTCTTGGAGCAGCTGAGCATGGTCCAGTCAGTTGCAGAGCAGAAAGGCCCCAGTGGTTTCTCTTCCATGGACAAATATGTAGAGGCTGTGGGATGGAAGGCACCGATATTTAGGAACTTGCTGTGAAACCAGAGGTCAAGGTAAGATAAGAACCCCTCAGTTCAGAAGAAATCCCTCTCTCCCCCTTCCTAAAGCCTGGAGTGAGGGCTGTAATCCTGGGAAGTCCTTGCTCTGTGACTGTGTCATAAATGTTAAAAAGTTAAAGATAATTGAATCCTTATTCAACGTAAGGGCTAACCGAGCATAGAGATGCTGTGGGACCGGGAAAACAGCTCTGGGTGTTTTGTCTCTCTTTTTTGAGACTTGGGGACCACCACAGATTTCCTTAGGGAAGAAACCCAAACTCTAGCTCTCATCCTGGCTGATGGCTTCCTGACAAAAGTTGGTTCCTTCAGCAGCTCAGAGGCCTGGGTTTTGTATCTGAAAGTTTTACAGTCAGATGACATGAAAAAAATGGAGGTACATACATCTCCCCACCAGCACACACACACACAGAGGCATTCATTCCCATCTTCATACAATGGTATCATCTGAAGTCTGGGGGTTTTTGTCTCTTGTGTAAAGAGAGAAATAAAAGTGCTTAAAACAAGCCAAAAACTCAGGGTAACGTGATGATTTTCGTGATAAAGTCAGCGGATGCGAGATAAGAGTATCATGTTCCTGTGCCCAGCAGAGCAGCCTGAGCACCGCTGCAGTCTCTTGGCTTTTTCCTTCCTGCAGAGGGCTGTATCTACCAGGCAATCTGCAGCAAGGCCAGCACAGCCCGATTTTTCATTCCGGTTCTTTTCGCCTAAGCCACAGGAACGTTGAATTAATTTCAAGAGGCAGGGAGCGTATCTCGGAGTTGAAGCACGCGCTCACCCTGGAGAAGGAACGTGAAGGTTTTCTTCTGCTCAGGCCTGCAAATGTCTCCTGCATGGAATCTCTTTGTTGCTGATGTGATACAGAGTGAGTTTGCTGCCCACTGCTCTGGAGCACACGTGCTTGCACACACACGTTCACTCCAGCTTTGGGTTCAGTGCAGAGGCAGGCTCATGTCCAGAGGTGGAAGAGAGGGCAGAATATGGCCCCTTATCTTGGCAACGTCTCCCATATACGTAAGAGAAATACAAATATACATTTGGTTGGTGAGAGATGCCCCAGAGGCCAGGACTGGAGTGAGAAATATCTGTTCTAGTGCTTCTCAGGCTTATACTCTGTGTGACAAAAGCCATCAAAATGTAGTCTGGAGTCTCTATTCTACCCATAAGCTGGTCTTTAGTGTGGGAATCCAGGCTAAGCCCTCCCTACAGTTTACCTGGATCATTCCTATGACAGCAGGGTCTATCCAAGCTCTTCCCCATTCCTCCTCATCCCTAACCCTTCTAATTCTCTTCAGGCTGCATATGTCCTTTCTCTTCCCTTCTTCCCCTAGATACCCACACTGCAGAAAAAATTACTCCCAGCGGTTACAGGGTGGGAAGTACAACTTGAGAGAGGCAAAACAATGCACAGAAACAGGCAATTGTGTAATTTCCATCTGTCAAGCTAACCACAAGAGTCAGGAAGGGTTGGACCATGTTTTGTTTCTGCTAGAAACTGAGGCAGGGAGACAGACAGTAAATTTGAGTTTCCATTGCCTTTCCTTGGCTCCAGTGGAGAAAATGCTTGCCATGTGGTGCCCCAGTCTCCTCAGTGCCATGAACACAATGGTATGTGGTGTTGCCCACCAGCAATGCAACACGTGCTCTCTGTGAGTGGTGGCCTGGCCTCATGCCTGCTGAGTACCCATGTGTTTGGTGTTGGCCTGGGTGTCTCAGGACAGGTCTCTAAAACTGACCCCCCACTCATGACTGTGTGCTTTGACAGACTCTCTTGGAGCCCTTAGAAATTTATGAGAGGAATGACTTGTGTAACTCAAATGGCATCACCAGAGAACGTGTTGCTGGCCACCATCACACATTCCCTGTGCTGAGGGCAGCTGCAGCAGCTCACACAGGTACAGACACACAGGCACACACACAGAGCCCCTCAGGTGCTCAATCTGACAGATTGCTGTCTGGATGGTAGAGGTATTTCTCATTCTCATAGGCAGCATGTGTGGCTCACAGAGACATACATGCAGAAGACTGACACTTATTCCCTGCCTGCCTAAGGATTCCTGCACACACCCAGCCATTCTTTTTCATAATAAATGTCCATCTATTTTCATAAAAGGGCTGGGAGGAGAATAGTGCAGATGTGTGGAATAGACCACATTGCTGCATCCTTCCTCTTCCCTACTCCTTCCTGTCCTCCTATGCCCTGTTTATCAGCTCCTTTTTGGAAGGCTAATACATTTTAAAAAGGCATTCTAGAAATTGTTTGCACTGACAGAGATGGAGCAGCTGTGAGGACAGCCAGCAGCCTCCTGCAGTACAGCTTAGGTAGAGAAAATCTCTGTGAGGTGGAGGGGTAGGACAGCGTACAAATGGAGGCACATTGGACTGAATTATGGAGTGAGAGTGATCAAAGGAGATCAGTTGAACCTGTCCTTTGCCAGGGGCTGAATGCTCTTGGTGATGGGGGCCCAGGAGCAAATGGAGGCAAGACTGCATCTGAGTTGGCCAGGATGGTGTTCAGTGGCAAAGTGAGAGCACCCATTAGAGACACTATTCCTGACAGGCCTGAAACTGCTCAGCTGTGTGTCACACAGCCTTCAGCACAACAGGAAAATCAAGGAGATGTTTTCTGTCAGCTAAACAGGGTTATATGTACCAGGACTGCCAGCCTTTTAACTCCTTCTGTGTGAGCACTTGTGCCTCACCCCTCCACAGCAGTGCAGGGATTGACACCAAGGGGGGACAACAGTTCTATCAGCTGGTACCATAAATCCATGGGATTGGAAAGGCTACTGCAATGGCCTCAGAGGGATGGGAGCCAGTCTTTTGTATGGAAAGAAGCACAGCCTCACTGTACTGGAGCTGGTTGGAACGGTGCAGTCAGATTTGTGAGCTCAACAGGAGCAGTTCTTCCTGTCTCCCACCACTTATATTTGGTGGTTAGAAAGCAATTTGATACCTGAGGGTGGGGGACCCACTGAGGCAGGGGTACTGAGGTACTTCTTCCTTGGTTTTTTTTTTTTTTTGTTTTGAGTATGCATTTCACGCAGAAAGGCCAGAGCACAAAGCTAGAGAGCAGGATGGCTCTTAAAGGCACCATGGCCTCTCTGCTGCACCTTGCTCTGGATCAGTTCTGCCTCCAGCCTGGCAGAGGACTCATTTGGGGGGCTGGAGGCAACCCAGGCAGACAGGGTTTGAGACCTGGCCAGGATTTCTTGGAGTGTCACTGCTGTCACATCTGCAGTGTCTCTGCTCTAAGTGTCTGTGACAGGGGCATGCAGCAGTCTCATCTTGCCGTGCCATTTCCAATCCTGCTGCCTCTCTGCAATGAAGATGAATGTTGCCTGTCCCATGCTATCACATTCCCATGTGTGTGAGCCCGTGTACAGACAGCAGTTTGCTGCTGAAGGCCGGTGCTCGTGGGCCAAGTTCAAGGAGGCTGTGTATGGCGGGGCAGAGGGATGCAAAGAATGAGTCAGGGAGGGTGGAGGAGTCTGGGTGTCTGTGGGTCATCAGTGAGGAAGGGCTGGCACTGACAAGAACAGGGCTCCCACCTCAGCTCCAGAGCAGGGGCAGCACAAACATCAGGAGGATGCAAGGCACAAACACCCTTTGAGCAGCCTGCAACCTCTGCCACAGATGCTGTGCCACACCACGGAGGGACACCTCGTGTCTGACAGCTGTCCTCTTCTGTGGGGACAGTCGTGTCACTAGAGGTGCCAGCCCAACACTTCAGGGAGACAGTGGAGATGGTGCAAGGTGGCCATCACATATGGGCCCTCAAAGGCACAGGCTGTGCAGGGAGAGGACCATATGTCCTGCCAGCACAGCATGCTTTGCTCCTGTACCTTGCTGAAGGGACCTGGCAAAACTGTCTGGATGGGAAGAACAGAGATAACAGAGGAGCAGGGAAGGGCAATCCCTGTGGGGCTGGACAGCAAGCAGTGTGTGGGGAGAGGCGGGCAGGACAGACTGCAGAGATGTCTCTAGCAGGAGCACAGCCCTTCAGCTGGGCAGAGCTGGGGAAGCAGTGCTGTCGCTGTGCTAAGGGATGTGGCAAGGTGACTCATTTAACCTCCATCTGAGCTACCAGATTGACCTTAAGGGACCTACAGAAGAGACATTTTCTGCAGCCTCTTTAACTGTGGTGGGTGGCAGCAAGGTTCCTGGAGTTGGCTGAAGAGGTGGTGATTTGTGCAATTAACATCTAATCAGTTCTATGAATATTTATTGCTAGTCAGCAAGCTTCTGAGTGACAGTGAAGCCCCATCTGATTGGGATCACATTCACAGGTAAGTCAGAGCCTCCTTTGGGGGTCACAGACCTCCCAGTGGGGCAAAAGTTCACAACTGTATCGCCATCCAGCAGCACGTGGGAGTCATGTGTGCAATGTGAATATGGAAAACTGTATTCAACCCTTCTTGGAGAGATGGAAAAACTGAGATTTTAAAATTGACTTGTTGGGGAGAGACACCTTGAAATAGTCTGAATATATTAACAAACAACACGTCTGAGTTTGAGCCTGGGTATTTGCTTTTGGTTTTGTTGGATTTGGTTGTTTGCTTTTTTGTTTGTTGGGATTTTTTTTTGTGTGTGTGCTCTCTCATTTATCTTCTATTGCAACATGGGAGAGAAAATAAAAGGGAGAGAAATATAAACCCTTGCAATTGTGTGAAAACTCACATAACAGTCAGGCATTTCTCAGAGCTTGTAATTGACCCTTCCTCCAAAATGGCATCAAGTGTGCAGAAAGCTATTATTTTGTTTCCTCAAAAAATACTACTTTGAGGTCTTTCTGTCATCATCAGAAATTTTGACCATTCTCAGCTTTGTCCAAATTTACGCTGCTTTGCAGAATCCTCTATTCTCTTCCTTTATCTTCTCTCTGCTCTAATCCTTTCACCTCACTTCTGTATCTGGCTTCTCTTTCCCATGGTACCTTCCTCCTTCTGGGCTTTGCTCATCCCTCTCCATGAACTTGCTTTAACAAATCCCCTTTTTTCCTGATGCTGCCTCTCCTGCCCTCCTGCTTCCTGGACAGACCGAGCCTGCCTTGGCAGAGCTCTGGGAAAACCCCCTATTATCAGTGGAATGTGAGCTGTTAAACCTCAGCCAAACTCTTCTGCTCCTGCTGCTCACCTGCAGCTTGGGTTTGTGCTGGAGGTGCTGCCAAAAGCCTGTTATTACCTAAATGAAAAAGGCACACAGCCCTCCCTGAAAAGGAAGACACGCAGATAACAGTGATTTGCCTGTTGCCTGCTGCCTTCTGACTGAGAAAAACACCCCAAATTCTGGCCCTCAATGGAGGGAGAGGGACAGAGACAGTTCTGCACATTTTCACTTTCTGCATGGAAAGGATCCTGTGATGTTTCTGTGCCTGGGTGGGAGAAGATCCTCAGAATTTTCATCACAGATATCCCCTTCTTCTCATGGTATTGTGCTTGGTCTTGAGTGAATGTAAGTAGTATGGGGAAAAAATAACCTTACAAGTGTGAGCCAATAATAGACCCAGAATAAACTGCATGGTAACAGGGCAGGAAAGAGAAGGGAGGGTTGGCAAGTCTGAAGTCATTATCATAGAGCACAGGGGCTTTGTCATGTAGAACTCTGTTTTCCTTGCTGCATCCTTCCACTTTGCTCACCAGTTGCACCTGGAACTGTGATTTCAATATCCAGGAGCTAATGACCTGCTTGGTCCCCTCTCCAGAGGGCATTCATCAGAAGAAAGTGTGCTTTGCACAGAGAAAAGCTAGAGAGACTTCAAGGGAGACAGTAGAAAGGGACAGAGGGGAGCAGGCAGCTCAGAACCACGTGCTGTGGGGAAGAAGCACAAATCTTCCAGGTTCCTGGGAATGCCAGCTGACCCTAAAGCCCAGACATGCACAGCTCCACATCTCACAGCTTGGTGTTCCTACAGTGATGCCTCTACTCTGGTGCAGTTAGAATTCAGGAAATGGTAGGCAACACACTGGGGGGTGTGACCACCAGTAGTCAGCCAGTCATAGACAGCCAGTATTGAGAGGTGTCCCTGTCCTGGGACCCACATTATTTAATATCTTTGGTAATGTCAGAGACAGTGGCATTAAGTATAATCTCAGCAAGTGTGGATGACACTGAGCTGAGTGATGCATTTGGCACACCTGTGGGAAGGAATGCCATCCAGAGGGCTCTTTACAGGTGGCAGATTTAAACGAAAAGAGAGCAGATTTAGACTGGATGCAAGGAAGTAACTTCTTGTGAGGAGGGTGGTGAGAGACTGGAACAGGTTGTCCAGAGAAGCTGGGGATGCCTCATCACCAGGAGTGTTCAAGGCCTGGCTGGAGGGGGCTTTCAGCAATGTGGTCTAATGGAAGGTGTCTCTGCCCAGAGTAGTAGGGGAGGGATTAGATGATCTTTAAAGGTCTGTTTCAAACATGTTTCAAACATGTGTTCATTCTATGAACACATGCACATATGCACATATTCTTTTTCCACTACAGTACTTTGTTATATCCATTTACCATTTCACCATCATCTTTCCAAAGTTAGATCAAAGTATCATCAATTTCCACAAACATAAGACTGAGACGTTAAAAAAATTCCAAGATTTTATTTCAATGTTGCCTAGTTTTATTTTGGGAGTATTTGTTTGTCTGGAGAAGAGAAAGAATCTGGCTTCCCTCATTCCTTTCATATTTGGTCTGAGAATTGAAATTATCTTTTCATTACCTTGACTCCAGGTGCTGGGGCTTTAAGGAAATTATTAATTTTTAGGATGCTTATGAGAAAATGGTGAGAATCTGTATCATTTCCATGCACTCCTTTCATCAGACAGCTCTACTCCTGCTGTTAGGTGTGCCCTCACACTCACCTCTCCCCAAGTGTTTGCCCTCCTATGTTCCCCTGCACCAAATATCTCTGCACCACGTGCAGCTCTGCTTAGTCCTTTGCAATCACACACAGAAAAACCTTTTTGTTTTGGTCTGGTTTGTGGTTTTATTTCAAGGAAGGGCCAGTGTTTACCTTGCCTCATGGTGACATTTATCTCACACCCTTCAGAGCCAGGCTTGTTGGCCTGAGCAGCCAGAACTGCAGGTGAATGCATGGGGCACTGGGAGCCCTCTGCAAATCCAGGGGGCTGTTGCTATGAGGGAAAAAGGAGAAGAGGAAAGCCTCTGTCCTCTAGGCAGGCTTAGGAGCTGTTGTATATTTCCCCTCCTCAGGGCAGACAGGCTGTTCCTATGAGACAGGAATTGCTAAGAGATTGCAAACTTGTTGCTGTGAATTTCAGAGCTGCCTGGCAGGGGCAGCTGGCACGATGAAGGCTCAGTGTATTAAACTCGCCATAGTAAAGCCATAATGTGATTTTGCACGCTGCTGTGACCAGAATACCCAAACCAGCTCAGCACTTCACCTCATCAGGGTGTTCTCAACACCTTCTTGTTGCTCCAGCACCTCTCCCTGCACCTGCAGTGTGTGTCCCAGCCATGAGGGTTTAGAATGTCTGTCTGTACAAGAGGGAGGGGGGACTTTATCTCTTGACACCACCCAAGTCTCATAGGCGTGTTGGCTTCTTCATCTGCTCCTTTCAGGAGTGTGCCAAGCACCATTTATAGGTGGGAATACATCACCAGTGAAAGAGAGAGGGCAGGATTGCTTCCTGGGAAGAGGAGAAAGAAAGTGAGTTTCTGGGAAGGTGGGTCAGCTGAATATGGAAAGGACACTTGGGAAGAGAGAGGTCAAGTGTCAGATGGGACAAGAATGAAGGGCATGGAGGAAAACTGGGAAGAGGGATGCTCCAGGGAAAGAGCTGGGAATGGTTTGGGGGAGGGATGCCTTCAGAAGAAGTAGGATGTGGACAGGGATCTGGGAGGATGGGTAGCCAGGAGATGGGGCTGTGGGAGGGCAGGCACTGGGATTGTACAAGGATTTGCAGCCAGGAGAGCACGAGGAGGGTGGTGGGCATTTAGAGGGGATATATGCACCACTTCCCACATGGTATATTCCCTTTATAAAAATCCACTTTGTAATCTGGAATCTGGGATTTGCTCGGTTGGATCTGCCTCTCCTCTGCAAAGCATCTAAGAGAGTTCATTTTGTTAAATCCTCTGCCCTGGAGGAGGTGAGGAGGTCAAATGCCTTCTGAAGGACAAACACCTAGCAAAGCTGTTTCCCTACTGTTGCAGAGACCTTAATCCTTTGCCTCCTTCCCCTGTTCAGGCTCTAATACCTAGAGGGAAGAAAAGATGAGAAATACAGATGGACGCAAGAGTGAGCCCTCCGTCCATCTTGCCTGGGACTCCAAGTCTGTGTGCTACAGTCCCAGGTGGATTGTGCTATCTGCCCAGCTCTGCAGCTGCCCTGAAGGGCTGAGGGCAGGGAAAGCCTAGGGCTCCCTCCCAGACCTGTGTCCTGACTAACTCACCGCCACCCAAGTCTCCTGGTGAGACCCAGACTTTGCAACAGGGGAACACACAGGGCAAATGCCTGAGAACCCTATGCATCAGGAGAAAAAAAGCTAGTGTCAGGCTTTGCATGATAGAGGAGAAACCCAAATAGTACACCTGTTTCTGCCTAAAAACTCTCTGTGCTTTTGCTCAGAAGACCTCAGGCATTGCTGTGGTCTCTGTCACACAGAGCTGACTTGGGGGTGCAGCTCAGGTGCAGAGGAGCCTGACTGGAAGGGAAAGAGGTGTGAATTAAAGGAAGATTTGTCAGTGGCAATAATTTAGTAATTTGGAGGTTTTAGGGTGACTACCACTGACACAGTGGGTATTAGCACAAGGAAGTTGTGAGACATTCCTGTGCAAGTGGTTCTTTTCTAGCCCAGAGGAAGCCAGGAAGGGACCTGAGGGCTTGCTCTTCAGCTGTGAGCAAGCTCGTGAAAAACCTGCATTACTTGGGTCACTGACAACTTGTGTGCCCCAGGGGCAAAGCTCCCTGCTGCCTGGGTAACAAGTTCTTCCATCTCCAGTGCTGGCAGCGTGGCAGTCAGCCTCTTGAGGAAAAGATGGATCAAAGCAGAATGCAGCCAAGGAAAACCTGAGAGGGACATGGAGTCCAACTCTGTGAGGCCAGACTGAGTCTGCTAAGCAGTAGAAGGACAGAACTCTGTTTCTTCAGCACTCTGGAGGGTGAGGCAGGAGTATGGATAAATGGGATTGAAACCTAATGTTCCTATGAGCAGGAAAGGGTCAGGGCATCATACTTACCCCTTCATTAGCCTTTTCCTCCCAGCACCCACATCAGGCACCAGTTGCCACCATTTCTGTGCCAAAAAAAAGACCCACCACAGATACAAGGGAACAGCAGAGAAGATTAAGGGGAGTGCATGGAAATAGCAAAGGCTACATTGCTCTGCCTCTTCCTGAATGCTTTTTTTTTTCCCTTTTTCCTTTTGGTACCCCATGTGCAGTGGTTTCCCATCTGCTCAGTGAGGAAAGGCAGGTGAATCCCTTTCTCTCACCGCCTCTCCACAGACTGTCTCCAAGGCCTGGGGATGGCAGTGTCCTTTTTGCCTGGGTTCTGCCACAGAGTAGAGAGGAAAGTCATACTTGACTGAGGATGGTGCTGCCACCAGAACAGGCTGGAAACACCCAGCAGGACTCCAGCCAGCATCCAGCCACTCCTGCCAGGGGAGATGGCTCCATACACAAGCTTCCTCCTTCCCTTTGAGGGATGGACGTGTCTCCCTTTGTTCTTCTCAAGGGAAAGGCACCGCTGGGCATAGAGGAGGGGAGCAGATCTGTGTGGGTGTTGGACAGTGGTTCCCCACCTAGAAACAGGCAGGCTGTTAGCAAACAGCACTGCACAGGACTGTCATCGTGAGGTGTGGAGTCACAGGAGTAAGGTCCCTCACAAGAGGAAAGGGCAGCCCTGTACTCAGTGCACACAGCCTGTTGGCCCTAATTTTTCCTCTGCTCTGGGCTCTGTGTGCCAGGATGAGATGCATCTGGAGAGGTACCATTTTGCTAAATCTTGAAGCTGACACTTTTAATATCCATTAGTGCTGCTACTCTGCCAGAGAGCATTAGTCAAGATACATGGACTGTTCCATCCTTGATCCCTAGCCTCAGCCCTACTATCCCTCCTTTTGTCTCCCCAGCCCAGCCTGACTGCTCTTCCCAGTACTGACAACATCACTCATCTCAGGTCCAACCCCCTTGTTCAACAAATCTGTCAGTTCCATCTTTTACTCTGCTCATTTTCAAGGATTTTTGTACCTTGAGGAAAGCATCTCTCCATGCAATGCACATGGACCAATACCCAGACAGATACCTAGAAATGGACAGAAGGCAAAACTTCCTTTCTTCTGCCTCCAAGAAACAGATAGGAAGCACTAAATGGAGCAAAGGAAGAAGGAAGTTTAAATACAAATGCTGGCATTCCCTCTTGGCTGTGTTGCTGGAGTCAGCAGAGTCCTCTGCCAAGATTTGGTTTTGAGGCACTGTGCGAATGAGTTGTCAAAGCCACCCCTGTCATGCCTCCACTAGCTTGGGCTGCTGAGCATCCAAAAACAGGATCACAGAACTATAAAAATACAGAATAGATTGGGTTAGAAGGGAGTTTACAGATCACCTACTTCCAACCCCTCTGCCATGGGCGGAGACATTTTCCACTAGACCTGAGTGGATTGCTCAGGGTCCTTGCCAGCCTGCTCTTGAACACTGCTGGGGATGAGGCATCCACAGCTTTCTCTGGGCAATCTGTTCCAGTGCCTCTCCGTGCTCACAGTAGAGGAATTCTTCCTAATATCTGATGAAGATCTTTCAGTTGCCCTCTTTCAGTTTACCACCATTCCCCCTTGTCCTGTCACTACATGCCCTCATAAAAAGTCCCTCTACAGCTCTCTTGTTGTCTCTGCTTTGGTGCTGAAAGGCTGCAAGAAGGCATCCCTGGAGCCTTCTCTTCTCCAGGCTGAACAACAGTCCATGGAAAAAGATGGCTCAGGAGCCAAGAGTAACATCAGCATGGGTAGGGCAGTCACCTTACACTACCCAAGCAGGGGTGGTGACAGCAACCAGAACTATTAACAAACTCCAATAAACCAAGAGGATGAAGCAGACCTCAGATCCATCCAGGAGCCACACAGCTACAGTGTACCAGAATTGGGTGCCTTGGCATGAGCTGAAACAGACCTCTGGGGCCTGGGCACAGGATGAGTGAGTGGAAGCCACATCAGAGCAGTTAAGGCTCATTAGTGCACTTAGGGCCCTGACCCTATTTAACAGCACTGAATGCCATGCCCTGGGTGTGTTGGTTACTTCAAGTGTCACTGGGGGTAGATGGGCAGCAGTTACACTGTTCTATCTGAGCCTGTGTTTGTGATGAAGAGATTTATACATGCCCAATGTATCTGTGCATACTTATATGAAGCTGTGTGACTACTGAATCCAAAAGAAAAAAAAAATGCAGCTGACAGAGCTGCTCAATCTAGTCCCCCAGTAATCTGTTTGCTCTTAAAAGTATGAGTGAGTTATTTTTACCATTTCTATCATCTCAGTTTAAATAAACTAATGATGGGAGAATCTTTTTCAGAAAGACAAGCCTTAGCCTTTTAATTTCTTGGTCTCAACTGTTGTATTTGGCTGAGTTTGTATCAAAGCAGATGTCCATCAGTGTACCTAGGCAAGTACTAGAATGTACAAATATGCTTGAGTGACCCCTGTTTAGAAAGATGCTGGGCAGATGGTTAAAGAGTCTGTAACCACGCTAGGAAGTTGTTTTCTTGAATATGGGGAGACATTTTTGTCTGAGACCTACTTTATTGGGATATACTAGGGAGTTCTCACAGTGGGAAATAGAGGAAATGAAAATTTCCTCCCTACAGGCAGAGGACATTGTCACCTTGTCCCTATGCAGATCAGAGGTAAAAGAAAGAGGTAAAAATGAAGAGAAGAAATGAATGTGTGTTAAGGTACCAAGTATATGATGCTTGGCACAGATGTCTGAAAGGATGATAGTCACAGAAGAACTGATTGGAAGTTGCACACATGAAATAAGCAGCTAGACAAAGTCTTTCAAAGGTGTTATTATTTAGAAATAATTCCATAGCAAAGCACAGGTGTGAAAAATCAGTATCTCATACAGAAATTTCTTGGCAGGAGTGCTTTGGCAGCTCCATCCCAGCCCCAATACTGCGGCAGCTCTAGGCTGTCTCTCGTCATGGACTCTAGCCTTACTTTGGGCCTCAGGCTGGGACTAAGATCCCACCTCTGACTCACACCACAAACTTCCACCCAGCACAACTCTCTTTGCAGTGTACTTTAGTTTTGTCTCCCCTGCTTTAGACCTACTCCAACCACACCTCTCGTTTTTATCTTTATACCTTCACTAATGGCTTTTATCCTCTCTACAGGATGTAATGGATTTTTATAGACAAGGCTCTTAGCCATGGTCTTTGCTGTACTAAGTTCATCTTGAATCCTCAGATAGCTTTCTTAAAATATTTGAAATTGCAATTCAATGTCTTCATTCTACCCTGTCTACTGTTTTTAAAGGCAGAATCCAGCTATTTATCTTAGGAGCATGAGTTTAGTATTGGCAATGCCTCCTATCAACATGGTGTTCAGGCACCAAACAGAAAAATCCCTGGGATTGCAAAAATTCTGGAACTGCTTCTTCTGCTTATGGGTATGCTCAAGTCCCCTGGGACATACCAAAAATTTTCCTCTCCCAAGGTTCTTCACCCAGAGGGCGATGGGGCACTGGAACAGCTCCCCAGGAAAGTGGCCACAGCACCAGCCTGGCGGAATTCAAGAAGCACATGGACAATGCTCTCAGGCACACGGTGTGACTCCTGGGGTGTCCTGTGCAGGGCCAGGAGCTGGACAGGATCAGCATGTTCTGTGATTCTGTGAGTGCCTAATTCCTCTTTAGGCACTTGAATTCCCTTTGATTGGAAGGGACTGTAACTGTGAAAACGAAAGTAATTTGTCATTCCTTCACTCTGGTTTTTAAGGGCCAGAGTAGCCCAGAGACAGACAGACAGAACGAATGAATTAAGCAGCTCTGAATTAATCTCTAGTTTAGCAACATGTTCCTTTAGTCCTCGGGAGGGTTTGGACAGGCAACACCTCAGAGCTGACCTCTAAGCTCTGCCTGCTGCTACAGCCCAAGGTTGATTTGCCTTGGATTTGAAGGAACTGCTGTCAATAATATAAAACTCAAGAGGTGAATAACAGGCCCCCTCATGAGATCTTATTTTTTTCCCCCAGCTACCCTCTCTGCTCCTGCAGCTTTAAACCCAATGAAGGAATGAGTAATTTTTTTTCCTAATGACTGAAAAAAGGCAGATAAGAGGTAGGTCTTCAAATTAAGAATCCAAGACTTGATTGCAGCTCTTATCATATTTTTCCATTTTTTCTCCTTTTTCCCAACAGAAAATAAATTGCTTCAATAAATTATGTATTTAATCTGCATAGAGGACCAGCAGACTGGGCTCTCCTTTTAATATTTTCTATTGCAAGATAATCAACCCATTCCTCTCACTGCATGGAACAAACTAATAGATTTTGAACAATTCCATTATTTGATGATTTCTACCATTATTAATACAAATTGTCTCTACTCACTTTCAATTAGGGCATTTTTATTTTCTAATAAATCCCAAACTGGTTCTCTCAAACACCACCTAAATATGGAGAGATTATTGTGCTTTCCATTTAAACAAAGAACCCATCACATTGCATGCCTCACCTCCCTCTGCTTCTCATGACTTTCTTTTTTCCAAACTCTTTTTCCATTTTCCCCTCCTGTCACTGTCAGCAGTCCTCACTTACTTTCCTCTCCTACTGCCTTCTTCCAAATCTATTTCTATGTCTGTGGGATGTGGTTTGCCCCACAGGCAGAGCAAAGATCTTGGAGGATTTTTTGCTGGACATGGGAGGTTGTGGGGTCTCTGGTTTTGGAGGGGAGAAATATCCTTTATAAAGGCCCTGAGTCACACAAATAAGGCCACTGAAATGTTTGTGAGAAGGTGCATCAGGACATAATCACAGAGTAAAAATGTTAGAATGATCCACCCTGAAAAAGCCAAAGATCTAGAATTTTGTCCTAAGGAGCAAATGCTTAAAAACATGTAAATATAAAATATTATCCTCAAAATAGAATGTCATCTTTTCAGATACCAACTGTTGTACAAACAGCTCTCTTTCTGCTATTAATCGAGTGCATTCTCTAAACGGTTCTGCTTAGAGCAGACACTCAGCTCACCTTTTAATGCAGCAACTTCTGGGGTGGAACCTGCTGCCCCGTGTGCTCCCGCAGTGCAGCAGCGTGTCTGAGTGACATGAGATGCCCGGAGAGGTACGATGCAGTGTGGAGGATGTCTGCACTGCCAGCTTGCAGCAGTCTGGAGACCCATTCTGTATTCAATGCTGTGGCAGCACGGTTTAGCTTTCAGGAGGGGCACCACGAAATCCAGCCCAGCAGCTGGACAGGACTGGTTGTGGGTGAGGAGCACCATGCACACCCAGTACTGCAGCAGCTGTCTCCCAGCACGGCAAGTGGATGCTCTGAGGGAACCACCAGCCTCAGCAGGTTACCAAAGGCATCCCAGCTGCCTTTCCCTGGAGAAAGGAACACAAACAGGCCATGGGTTTCTTCATACAACTCGTCTTTTTTACTGCTGCTGCCTGTCCTCCTGAGAGGTAGGAGAGTGCAAGTTGTCAGCTGCTATGGCAACCCTGTCTTGTCTGGCAAGGAGAGGGGAAGGATGAGAATGAGGGCAGGGGTGGGAAAGGGTGTGGTGATGGAAGATCTCCACAGCTTGGTTCAAGATAATCAATATGCGCTCATCATCCTTCATCACTGCAAAACAAATGAGGCTGCAAGGCAGAAGGGGAGGAGACTGCTGTGGGATGGACAGGCATAAGGACAGGAGAGCTGGGTTGCTGCACAGTGATGGGCTGACCATAAACTCCACATGCATGGGCTTCATCTCCTTCTGCACTTCGGCCACATCGTTCACAGTGTGTGCCACACATCCTCTCCAGTGGCTCTACCTCACCTCCCTTGGCCTCCTGCGTTACGTGTTGCTGTTGCCCACCTGCACATGTTCTTTGTGAGTGTCACTTCACAGCCCCTCCTGGACACGCAGGCAGACACACCTTTGTCCCCACCTGCGGGCAGGTTGGCAGCTCACGGCTGCAGAGCTGTGGAGGTGCGGTTCCTTGTCCTGATGCAAGCCCCACCCTGCTCCTGCGATTCTGGAGCCCCGGCCACAGGTGCACACAGAAGGAACAGCCACACACAGATGCTCCCAGGCTTGGCCTCTGCCACATATGTTTGCATACACTGTCACAGCCAACTTCCCTCCTCCCCTCCCAAGCAAATTTGCTGGAAGCCTTTGAGTTCCCCAGCATACACACATCCTCCCCTCCGCCCCGGTACTCCCTCCTGCCACGCCAGCCAGCACCAGCCACCCCCGCAAAAACACAGGCGTGCAGCTCGAGAGCGGCGGCAGAGCCCTCAGTGAGCTGCTGGAGCGGAACAGATGGCTTAGCAACCAAAAAAACAGTCATTTGCTCCACAAGTTTCTTCCTCAACGTTCTGTTTGTTTTCAGAACACGTTCATCACCAGAATAAAATCCAGGCAAGATGGGCTGGTATAAACACCCTAGCCTTGATCCCTTGAGGTGTGAACTCCCACCTGCTTTTTGCACCCTTTTTTTTTCCCCCACAGATTTTAACTCACTCTTCCTCAGGCAGCCCCTCCCTCTTTGCCACTTGCAAATGCCCCCCCTCCATCAACATACAGATTAACTTCATCTGCCTTGGGAGACGATACTCCCAGAACTTGTCTCGTTCTTGTCCTCAGCTGGAAGGCACACTTCATGTATTTCAATGATCATTTCTCCATTTCAGGTGTGCAACTGACTCAAAGGAGCACTTTGCCTTTTGTCACATGCTGGAGTCACTTCCCTGAAAAACATTTACTACAGGTTTGAGAAAGCTACACAGTGGATTTGCCACAGTATCCATCAGGTAGCACATGCTGCTAAAAAGAAGGTTTGGGGGTATGTTGCAGCTTCTTGTCCCCTACATGGAATTCCTGTCTGGGACTTGGGAGAGCGGATAAAGGGGCACTCGTATGAGTGAGGGGAAACTGTCTCTCACTCACAAGCAGGAAGGAAGCTGTCATAATCTTGCTGTGTGCTGCATCACTGCCAAGTGGGAGTTTGATCTCACACAGGTCACACAGGTCAGTTATCAGAGCTGACCTTATCCAGGACCAATGGCAAGGGGCAGGGGAGTCTTAAACCCTGCCCTGCTGCAGCTTTCTGCCATCTGTGGGGTTGGGGTTTCCATGCCTGCTGTAGATCAGCACCTGAGCAGTTCTGTCCATCACTAGAAGCTTCTGGTCAGGCTGAGCTGCAGCAGGAGGCAAATGTGACTCTGTCCAGGGATGTATCTGGAATTGGGTTTCACAGACCCACTCCCCCCACAACTTTACCAAAATTCAGGGCTGGGCACTCAAGATGCAGGGTCCAACCTCCCCTGCCAGCTGAAACCGAGCTATTTTTACAAGCAAGCCAATTAACAGCTCTCTGTTCATTCTCACATTGACACTTAATGATGATGCCTCCTGGGAAAATTCACCAGATGCATGGGGTGGGCAGTGAAAAGTCCCAGGAAGGCAAACAGCTGGTTCCAGTGAAGTAGGAGGACAAGAGAGCTGGGTTTGTCTAGGGTCATGCTATGGCTTCTGGACAAATTCTCTCAAACCCTGTCTCCCACAACTTAAACAGGAATCTCTGCTTTTGCAATGTTCTCCACTGTAAGGGAACTGCACATCTCTGTTTCATCACTGAGGATAGGCCCCAAAGCCCCAGAGTACAGCCAATTAAGAGCCAGGCTGTGCACAAGCTGCCTTTGTATTTCTAGCAGTAGTTGGGGTAGTGCCCTCCCTGCACACCTCTTTCCCTACTCCCTTCCCCAAGAAGAAAAGAAAACATAAAAAGCTCCTGTGAGATGAAAAAGAATTTTTGAAAAGAAAGGCTAGATGAAGAGGTAATTGCCAAACATAGTCAGCATGAAGAGAAGCAGTGAGAAGTGTGAGGAGTCCACAGGCATGTGAAGGCAAGAAGTTGTGTCAATAATTCGTAAGGAGGAAGCACTCCGTGCTGTGAGGCTGCTGTCCTCAGCCAGTGGTGAAGGATTGACCAGGGCAGAAGGCAGGGGAGGGTTCAAAAACATGGACCAGACAGGCAGAGTTAAATGAGATGGGGGTCTGGACAAAGGAGGGATGCAGAGGTTGAAAAGAGAAACTGATCCTTCATGGGAGGTAAATGGGAACTGAGGAGTGCAAAGTATACAAGTGATAACCTTTAACCCTGAAGAAAAGTTGGGCTCCCACGTGATTATGCTAGGTCATGCTTACCTCTGACTTAACCAGCCGTGTTATACTTAGGGAATCACACTTAGAGTTCCGTTTAAACTAAACACAGTCATCTGTGCTCTGTCCAGCTCATGGGACAGAAAGTTTCAGTATAAGGGCTGAGACAGGGTCTGCAAGCCTGCTGTTTTTTGTGCATTCCCAGGCTCTTCTGAAGGCTCAAGGCTGTGTGCTCTCTGAGACTCTGCTATGCTATCCAAAGGAGTTCTGCTCCCCTTCTACACCTAGACTGAGCTGCAAAGCCAGGCTGCACCATGCCTTGGTAATCCCATCCCCCATGGATGGAGCCAGGGAGTGCAGCATGCCGTGGCTGCCTGCCCACCTGCGCCCCGCCCTGCCACATCAGGCAGGCACGGATGATGGGATCTCACTGCACATGGGCTCAGCACAGGACAGGTGCACGTTGCAGAGCGGAGCTGAGACGTGTTCTGGTGTGTTGAAGCTCAAATTTAGCCTAAAGAGCTTTTCCTTTGTCCCCAAGGGCCCTTCCAGGGGAGGAGGGCATGAGCGTCAGCCTTGGCACCACCATGAAATTGTGAGCAGTTGTGCTACGCAGCACTGCAACAACTGTGAAATCCCGAGGGGAGTCACGGATTCATTACACTGTAACGTATCTGGGTCAAAACAGGGCAGGAGAGGGGAGCTGACAGCACAGGGAGAGCTGAAATCCTTCCTCCCAGGCTGCCTCCACTTCGAGCAAGAGCAAGCACAATGTCGAACAGGCTGCTGTGATGGTTGCTGGAGCCATCCAGGGCTTTTCCCAGAATTATTGTGTCTGTGGTCTCCAGAAACAAATCCCAATGTCATCCTTTTGCTGAGTATCCTCACCAATTGCCAGGCTGAAACACCAGAGAGAAGTAGGAGTTCCCTTGCAAAATCAGTGGGTGATCAACACACCAGGAAGGCTCCTGAGCTTTTCACATCTGGTTCTATGCCCAACCCTCTTATCTAGTGACAACCACAATTTCTCCTGCCTCCTGCTTACCCTGGGAGTTCCCCCAGAAACCTTCCAGCCCTGCTCCCTCCCTCCTCCATCACTGTGCAGGACACCGGCAGGCTGTGAGAGTGGGTCTGGGGGATGAAGGCTGCATTTCCTGACAAAGTCAGACAAGGTTTGGCTTCATCAGCAGGCAAACTCTTGGGCCTTCCATGTGTTTCACTCACCCTTACTCTGATGCTCTTTCTCCCAGAAAGCTGCCCCACAGACATCACCCAGTGCAGTAGTTTCTACCACCACAGGGTCATCTTCATTTTTGTTGCCTCTACTTCCTCGGTGCACCCATTAAAAATAATTTCTTATCACAGAGAGCCATTATGGATAAATGGTCTTGTGACAGGTCTGTTTAGCAGGGGATGGGGAGGAAACAGGAGCCTGGGTGTGCAGAGGTGGGGGAGGCTGAGCTGTTTTCCCGCTGACAGCGGCATTCATCCACAGAACCGTGTGGAGCCTAATTAACGTGCAGTGATGCTGCCCGTGGCAGGTAGTGCCACGGCAGGACAGCAGCAGGGAGTGAACAGACAGGGAAGAGAGAGAGAAGAGGGTAGAGAGATGAGTGTAAGAATAGGGAGGGCAGGAGAGGTGGGGAAAGGGAAGGCAGGCAGGGCAATGAGGGCAGCCCGCTGCTTCTCCATCACCCTATAGGTGTATCCTCCCTCTGGCTTCCCTAACAAACTCATAATTGCAATGTCTTTTTGTTTTTCACCTTACTGCTGTGAAGTGACAGCCCTTTTTGTAATGTTAATAACATCTTCAAGCCCAGAGCATCAGCCAGAGCCCATGAGGGGCAGTAAGAAATGCAGGGCTATGGGGCAGGGAGAGAAGTGGAACACATAAGGATTATTTTGCTCTTTCAGATGATTTCAGGAACTGGGCTTTTGGCTGACAAAGAATAAACAACCCCATCCAGGGCTAGAGAGCCAGGTCTTGTCATCCATGGGCACACACCTGGCTGAAGGTAAGAGGATGGGGATGAGGAGTGTGAAAGGGGAACAGAGCCATGTGCATGGGCATACAGAGGTGGCAGGAGGTTTTGATGTGAAAGGGCCAAATCAACACGTTTCATACAGCTGAGAGAGCAGATGATAAAAACCATCATGTGGCAAGGGGAGACACAAAGTCATACCACACAAAACAAGCTTTACTTGCAGTGGCTGGATGGAGGGGTGGGGAAGACGCTTTGTGGTGTGCCCACGCACGTTTGTTCACTGCGCGCAGGGCTTTGTGCCCATGTGCTCCTATACACTCAGAGCTCTCACTGCCCGTGTGCTCGGGCTCTCTGCATGTGTCTGCCTACGTCCACCTTCCCCATGTGCCCATTTGCTCAGTGTGAGCCTGTGAAAGTCACAGTGGCAGCTTGTGTTTGTGCCTGCGAGGCGCTGGCGCGGGCCGCGGTTGCACAGTTGTGCAGCTGAAGCGCGCGTGTGCGCGCACACGTGCACACAAACAAAGATCCACTGCTCCCTTCTGGACCAGCTGAGCACGGCCCGAGCAGCTGCGGGGCACGCCACGTCCGGACAGCAGCTCCGTGCTCCTGGATGCTGTGAATGATACAGGCTAGCTGTGGCAGTTCTCAGCAGCTCAGGAGAGGGCTCTTAACTTGCACAGACAGCCGGTGCTGGGGGCAGCTGGCAAGGGGCTGGAAGCCAATCTACTTTGACAGCTGCTCTGCCAGGGGTGGTTGGGGGCTTCTCTCTTCATGTTTTCACCACAAACTGGTTACCTAGTGTGAGGCTAACAAGGCCACTGCTGAATCCGACAGAAATGGGATCTAAGGGGACAAGCACAGTGTGCATGAAGCAGAAGAGCATCAGGAAAGCAAAGCAGTCGAGAGCTGCACGCTTCTTGGTTCACGCGCTACTGATACACACTCATTTCACGCTTGCTGCTTTTCTCAGGGCCCCTCTTCCTGTCTGTCTTCCATTGCTCCTTCTCTTTCTCCCCACCTCCACCACATCCTTTTCCAAAGTACCTTCCCTTTGTGACCCTGCTGAGCACCCAGTCAGGATACTGGGAAAGCTGGAGCTTCCATTGTCCTTGGGACTGGCTCTCTGGATATCTTTCGACAAAAAAAACTGAGAGGCAACTACAGTCATCCTCAGCTGATGCCACATTGTGATTGTCATGCATGGCCTTAGCCATCCTGGGAGACCCAGAGCCAGGCAGGTTGCCAGATATAACAGAAAACTGTTGGAGCCAACAGAATCCTGACAGCACTGGTGAGCCTCCTGCTATGAATAAGGGAAAAAACCCTAAAAGCTTTGAGTCTATTGATGAGATCCAAAAGGGCTGTGATGTCTCAGCATAACGTTCATTCTTGTAGATAAGTATTGGATACAGAGAGCTTGGAGCAAGCAAAGGAAAGGAGTGGGGAAAAAACAAAACAAAACAAAACAAAACAAAACAAAGCAAAACAAAACAAAAGTGCTCTGGATTATTCTTGAAAACTGTCCTGAGTCTATTCTGAGTCTTTCTGGCCCTGTCATGCCCCACACTGATCCATTCTCCACAGCCTCTCTTTCTTCCTTCAATCCACTGCAGAAAAGCTGGTTCTTTCTCCTGTCTCACAAATGAGTTTGAGAGGCCAGTGAAGACCTAATTTTCTAGCTCCACAAGTATTGGGAAGGAAAGAAAAAGAGTAAAACATGTGACTTGGCAGAGGAAGCAGCTTTGTCACACATCACCCCATAAATCTCATACCTGACAGAGTTTCTAATGCTGGAGTCACTTAAAACCATGGCATCATATTGGGTTAAATTGATGGATGGCACTGAGAGAGGGACAGCCTAAAGTGCTGAGCAGGGACCCTGCCTGATGGCAGCCTCTCACTCTCCTTCACTTTCTGCTCCCTCTCTCCACTAATGGAGCCTCATCTCTTTAATCAGAAAGCAAGTGCTCTCCAGGTTACTGCCTGAGACGCTCAGAGGCACTCTTCAGGGAGACCTGCAGGCAGCAACGCTCAGCTTGTGAACTCTTCAATCAGGAGAGGACAAAAGAAGGGAAAGCACAAGGCTGTTCAGAGTGTTCATACAAGAAGGGTTGTGCTTCCTCAGCTGTCAGTGGTGTCAAAAACAGCCCATCAAGTTGTAGGAGAAGCCCAATGCCAAGCCAGCCTTGGCCAGAAGACGAATGAGTATAGAGGTTCTCAGAAAAGGCCACCTCTAAAATGAATGAATAGAATAATGTTCACTCCTTCCAGAGAGAGGAGTGAGCTCCTGGGGCAGCACAGTGGAGATTGTAGGAGATTATCCCAAGGCAGGGCTCTGACCTCACTGCAGCCAGAGCTGGGATCAGGTTAAGCCTTTCTCAGAGCCTTTCTTTGACTCGCTGTTTTCATCCCTTCTCAGCCTAATTTACTGAGAAAGGGTTTCTATAGATACCTGCCTGGTTTGGTGTTATTTCCTGTCCTGTGGTGATCTAAGTGCAAAACAATGTCAGAACATCCCACAATCCTGTGAACATCAATTTTTTACTTCCACTCTGGGATCAGATCCTTTGGCATTCAGACTACACTGCTACCTATGTCTGCACGGCACCAAACACGAACATTGTGAATTGCCTCACAGCCACTGTTGCTTTGAACCTCTGTCTTCCACTCCTTCCACCTTTCCTCACAGTCCCAGAACCCTGTCCCCTGCTCTGCCACTGCTCCTCAAGGGCTGCCTTCCTCCTCTACCTTGCATTCCCCACCTTCTCAGATTCCCCTCCCAGGCACTGTATTTTTCTAAGTTTGTTCCCACTAGATTTTTTTCCTCTTGATGTTCCCCAGGGAAATCCTCTTCTGTTCTTCACTTCATTTTTCCTGCAGGTGCAGGACTCATTAGGTACCAAGTTTACTCTTTAACTGTCAAAAGCTGTACATCAAATGCCCCCTTCAGAGGTGCAGAAGTGTTTTGAGTGAGGCTTTCAAAAGAAACCTGCTGTGATTCTGGTATCCAGCTCCCAACATGGCAGCCAGTCCTCTCTCCTTTCACCTTCAGCAGCTGACTCAGCACCAGCCTTGTCCTGTGCCATGGGAGCTCTGGGTGGCCACACTCGCTCCCTCTTTTGCTCTCTGGGGGAAACACAAAGCTAGAGTTCAGCAGCTTTACCATGTAGCTCCCACACTCACTGCCCTCTCCTGTCACTGGGATGCAAACTTGAGGGTGGAAGGGAGACTTGAGGAGTGCCAGGAAAGCACTGGAATACAACTTGCACTTCAGGTGCTTCAAGGTCTGCTGAAATAAAAGGAACCTGTAAGACTCATAGAGACCTCACAGAAGGCAGGCTAAAAAGAGCACTGAGATGTGCTAGATACCAAGAGGCTGAGGTCTGGAGGTGGGAAGGAAGTGGAAGCGGTCCTGGGGAGGGCATGTGTCCTGCTTGGCTGCTGGCAGACACAGTGACATCAGTCCTCCTATGAAGGGACCTGAGCACAAGGCAATTTCAGCTGTGGTATTTTCTAAATGCTGCCTATGCTGATGAGCAGGGCTGCTCCCATGATCTTACCCTCTGAACAGACTGTGCATGGGCCTGGAAAGGGGAAAGTGAAGGAGAGCCACAGTTTGGGATAGAAGAGGAATTGATTTTAAAATACTGCAGACTTTGATCTTCTCTGCTTGGGTGGCTGCTTTGAGAGGTGGGGGAGCAGGGAGGGACCACGCATGGTCCCTGCAGGTAGTGAGATCTTCTCAGCCAAATGTCCCCCTCTCAGAGCTGGGACTGCTTCCTGAGGAAAGGAAAGCCTCTCCATCCGAGGCTAAACCATCTGTGACAAGTGTCTGCCACCATGCCACCGTGTTCCACCTTCTCTGACAGTTTCCAAGCACTCCAGCCTTCCTAAGGTGGTGACCCCCCATGTCCTCCCTTTTGCTTTTTTTTTGTTAGATATTCTCCCTTCTTTACATCAGCATGAGCCCTACCTGGTTCTGAAGCAGGAAGGGTCTCCTGGAGGCTCCTGGTGCCACACTGGCCTTGCCAAGAGGTTCCTTAGGTGGCTTCAGTGTTCTGAGGTGCAGCGAGCAGGATGGGGGCACTGCCTCAGTGGGTGCTTCTGGGGGGCTGCTACAAGCAACAGGGCAGGAGCAGGGAAGAGGGCTGGATGGAGAGAGACAGTGAGTGGCCCTTTCTTCCCTCAGCTATCAGAGATGCTGCCACACTTGCCCCTGCCATATGTGGGAACTCCTGATGCCCTTTGGCCACGTGCAATCAGATGGCACAGCCTGCTTCACCCCTCTGCCTCTCAAGGCTCTGCCTGCCTGGACTGTTCTCCACTCTAATCCCAAAAAAAGAGGAGCAGGGCAGGAAGACTCCACCCCTTCTCAAAACTAAGATAATTTTTCCTGCTGACAGTGAGAGTATTTGTCTTGGACCTCCCTTCCCCCCTCTCTCCTCCTCTCCTTTTCTATGTGCTACATTTTCTCTTCTAATGAGGGCAACATCTGCTTCTCAGCCTCATTTGAATCCCTGAGCATCCTCCCCCAGGGAGTGCAACAAGAGCTTGGCAAAGAAGGGCAGGTGGCCACCACTGGAAGATTGCTCTCCTGTCAAGATGTTGGCTGCAGAGGATGAATCCCTGCAGCGGCTCTCTTGGCTATGGGTGGGAGCAGGGCAGCTTGCGTAGGAGACTCAGAAAACTCTGGCCCCCAGTCTCTGGGTGTTTGAGATCTAATGCTCAGGTTGTCATACTAATCCTCCAGAGGTTATTTCAAAGCCTGCAGACTTCAAAAGCCCGTGGAAGTATGGGTCTGCCCCGCCTATTCAATCTGGGGGACACAGGTTTAGTACACATGCCACATCTACACTTTTGAAGTCTCCTGGGGGAAACCTCTGCTCTTCCAGTTTCCCAGCCAGCCAGCCCAAGAAAGGGACACCAAATGTGTCACCTTGAAGCTGTGTAGGACAGACTTTTTGGGGGGAGCTGTGGACAGGGATGTGGGGGTCAGTCTGCCATCCCTCCAGGAGCCTGGGCTGTGACTTGCCTGCAAGGCAAGGCTAAAGGCTGAATATTCCTAAGAGCAGCCTCAGGTACTGGAGAGCCTGCATGTGGCTTGGCTCTGAAGCAGAAATCCCCATCTTTTCCCCGTGCAGCCTTGGATGCACCAGCTGCCTGGCTAAACCTGGTGACTGTGCTAATTGGGAGCACAGGGAGAGGGGCTGAGACATGTCAGGGAAAGATGGAGCGACTGAAAGAGCAGGCGTCGGTGGCGGCATCGGGGGACAGTCGGAGGGAGAGGGGAAGATTGCATGGCGGGATGAGGAATGGGAAAGAGGCTGGGGACAGTGAGCAGCTGAGCCAAGCAGAGCATTTGGGAGAGCGGGAAATCATGCGTCAGAGCTGCAGGGACTCGGGGACAGTGTCACAGGCAAGGCTGAAATATAAATGGAAATTCTCGCTGAGCCGCATCGAAGCCATATTGGTGAATGAGAAAGAGGGAGGCTGAAGGAGTGCAGGAAAACCACACAGCCAGGACAGCCCATCCAGCACCTTCTGAGGCATCCTCGGTGGCACTGCTCCACCCCATCAATGGAAGCTGCTGAGCAGAGGGCCAAGCAGTCAGTGGGTGGGAGAGTGGCATTAAGTCATTAGCTTGTCATTAATAAAGCAATAAGGAGAGTGGACAAAGGCACGCAGCTTTTTTTTTGTTGTTGTTTCTTTCTTTCTTGCCTTTTTTCCCTATCACACATGTACACACACAGTCTTCCTCCCTGGTCCCTGCCTGGACAGCTCTGGTACCCTCAACAATTAGCTAGCCCTCCTTTTCCCACCACCTGTACTCCCGGACTCTGTCTCCTACAGGAGGTGTTTTGTGTGCTGGTGTTTCTCATCAGGAGTCCAGGAATACATCAAATATGTGACTTTCCCTGCCCCAGGTGCTAACACACCTTATAACTTAATAACATGGTTGCTCCTTCCCTCAGTCTGATCCTAGAAGACCTAGAGGGGCTTGGGCTGATGAAATGTGCTACTCTTGGAAGAGTAGAGCAGCACCAGTCCAACAGCTATAGGCAGTCCAGTTAAGCTGAGAGGGAGGTAGGGGAGCAAGGAGAATGATCTCTTAAGTCTGTGGAACTGGCATAAGTGGTATCCCTTTCAGGAAAGGCTGGTCTCTGACTTCAAGACTTTTCTCCCCTGTGGCTCCCTCAGGGCCACGTTTCATTGTATTCTGTTTTCTGCTTGGCCACAGCTGTCCACACATACCAGCCCAAGTCCCACAGTCACCTCTGGCCCCAATCAGATCTGCCTTCTATCTATCTTCTTTAGTCATGCTGCCTTCTACTCTCAGATTCTCTTTTTCTTTATCTAACACTTTTGTTCTCTCACCTCTCTGTGTAGTGAATTTCATGGCACTGGAGAGAAGCATTAGAAAAGTCCAGGTGGAACAGTGCAGATTAGCCCAAAGGTCTGCCTGTTCCTACCATCTGTCTTTACCCACTATTCATTCCCTTGTGTCCCAGGAAGAAAGCTTCCTCCAGAGCAAAGGGGGATGCCTTGTCAGACAGAAATAGAAGTGCTGAGAGTGTAAGTGCCACCATGCCATTGGGGCCTGCAGGTTGATGACTCCAAGGACTGAGCTGCCAAGAACAAAAAGACAGCTGGGTGGGCCAGTGACATCTTTCAGTCTGGATCTACTGTGGTTTCCTAACGCCACAGACCTGACTCTTCACCGACAGCAAGATGGTGAATCTCTGCCTTTGAAAGCACAAAAGCCTAAAAGCAAAAGGGATACCCCTGTGGGAGAAACAAGCACATTTCACCTCAGTGGGTAAGTTCACATTGAGAGCTTCACAGCTTCCTGGTGACTCCACATGGGCTACATGAACAGAGAAGCAGGCAGAAGTGTTTCCATTTGAGGAGACTGAGGCTCTCTGTGGTATACCAGCAAACCCAGATCTTCTGTCTGATGGAGCCCCAGTGTCATGGCCATGACTGCTTTTGTGAGCACCACTGTGCCATGGGACACAAACAGTTCCCTCTTGTGGAAACAGCACTGACTCAGCTCCCACAAGGCAGAAGGAAGATTCTACATCCAGCCATTTCCTCAGAGAGAGTGATTGTGAGCTCAATGGGAGGGCAACCCTGACAAAGCCAGTTCAGTGAACACAAACCACTGCCCACATCAGAACTACTCATACAAATGCTAAGAGGTTGCTGGTGTTCTGTGGAAGGGATGTCACCTGCATGGTGACATCTTAGCAGGCCCATGGTCACACAGTTTGGATGAGCAAGGCCTCTTCAAATGCTTGCTTCAGCATGGTGTGCCAGCAGCACCAAGGTGGGGCTCTGCCTAAGCACTCTCTGGGCACAGTAATTGAAGCTGGAGCCAGCAATATGGACATACACAGTCTGCCCCACACCTCTCAGTGCAGTCAAACACCTACGTGGCTCTAACATCTTTTCTCCTCAACTTGAAGGTCAAATCCTAGTTTTCCCTGTGAGGTCAGAGCTTAAGAAATGCATTCCAGTTTTCCTCACTTGGATCAAAATTGCCTGAGGAAGAAACTTCCCATGGGTCCTAGACATGTTTAGCAACCATGTCAACCCCCCATGGTCCACCCTCCCATGCTGTGAAGGGAAAGAGGAATGTCTCCCTGTCCTGCACAGCACCCTCCCATCCCTCACCCTGCCTGCCATCGGTCCTCATGAACATCACAGCCAGATCCTGTGCCACTGGAGCAGCTGGCTTCTCTTTTGATTTTTCACAAGTGATTATCCAAGTCAGAATTTGTCACCCACAGAATGAAAGGAAAATGAACCTTCAATCACAGATGCAGATCTACCTGCTGAAAAAGAAGTGGGTGGAGGGGCGAGGGGAGAGAGAAATGGGCAAAGGAAGAGAAAAACAAGGAGAAGAAGGGTATGTGCAACAGAGAGAAGAAACTATGAACAGAGTGAGCAAGAATAAATATAGGAAGGAACCACAAAGAAAAGAGGGGAGTGAGGAGCATGAACAGTCTGAAGTGAGGAGACTGAGGCAGAGCAACTAAAGGGTAGTTTTACATGATAACACGAAAAATGGAAGGGCAAGGCGGTAGAGGTCACTGTATCTGAAGATGGAGCAACAACAAGATTTCCTTATTTCCTTCCCATCCCATCCCATCTCCCACCTGACACAAACCCACTACCCTCACCTTTTCTGACTCCCAGCATGACTGGTCCCTCTTTGGTCCTGTGAGGGGGATTCTGCCTGCCCTTGAGCCTGTGTAGGGGCAAGGTAACCACTGGGGTCTGGCTCTTTGAAATCTCTTGTCCCTCTCATCACCCTAGATCATGCCCACACACACACACACACACTTGCACATAGTTATTCATGTCTCTCAGATGGCAAGATGGTTATCACACATCCTCTTAGTCATCACTTAGCAAAGATAAACACATTTAGTGCTTAATTTTCCCTCATCAGTCAGGCCTTCCTTGGCTCCTTGGCCCCTCTATCTGCTGCACTGCCCTGATTCTTCTCTATTTTCTTTCAATTTCAGTTAATAAGCTGCCCAGCCAAGCAGAGCCCTCCAGAGAGGGGCCAGCAGCTCCCTGAGTCTATGCTTCTTTAAGGACAACCACTCCCCCCCGCTCCCTCCATCTCCTCCAAATAGCAGCTCTGCATTTTGTTCTGTAATCTTCTCTACCCTTCCCCTCTCTACCACCCTTGCTAAGCCTAGCAATTTGCCTCCAGGTCTCTCAGCCACTATTCCCCTTAAAGAACCACTTACTGGTGTCAGATTAAGAGGGCCCAATTTTGAGGTTTGAGAATTATGTATGAAAGTATATGTGCTTCTGTAAAATAAAAGGAAGACTGTGGCTGAATTAACAAGTCTGTATACAAACAAAGCTCAAAGACAAAAACCACCAAGTATTCCAAATATAATTTAAAATTCACTATGATAACCATAGCTCAGTTGTATTAACCCAAAAACTTTTCATTACACCACAGTATTTGGGTTGTCACATGCTTCCCAAGAGGTTTATCTATGCCTTCCAGTAGCTTCCAGAAATCTGGAATTTTACAGCAGTGCTACAAAACCCTTCCAGCTATCCAAGTTGTAGCCCTGAAGTACCAAAGCTGAGCAGTGCCTTCCGTATTGATTGACTGGCCACACACCCACGACACAGTCAGATTTGGTCTTCTTACAGCCTGAATGTGCCCACAGTGACCTGTAGGATAGGGGCAGAAGGGTGAGGCAGCTCACTGTACACCTTGCCTCCAAATCTGTAATGGGACCAGGTTTTGTCAGGTATCCCAGAGAAATGACAGGGAGAGCCATGGAAAGAAACTAGTCCTGCACTGTGCTGCATATAGCAATATAATGATCACTTCAAAAGCTCCAGTACACAAGCACAAATAGATGCTGGACTGGGCAGCCACACACACACATCCCTACTGGGAAAGCAGGGAGGAATCCAGGACAGGGCTGTGAGTGTCTGACAGCGCTGAATAAAAGAGATGCTGCAGGTGTAATGATTGCTCGGGAGATTGCATTTGCTTGTGGATGAGGATGGACGATCTGACTGGATTTTGAATAAGTTCTGCAACAAACCGATCGAATGCCCTTTAATCAGATGAATTTTGCTTCTGTCTTTCTTTAAAATGGTTCCAGGACACAATCAACCTCCTCTTTGCAGCATTAATGGGCAATTATCTAAACATAGGCATGCACCATTTCCCAAAAGTAGGAGGTATGGGATAAAACAGCGGTGTTTGAGAGAGGAAAGAAAGCAGTGTATTCTGAGAAAACAGTGAAACTGCAGACAGGAAGTAAAGACCACTAAGAAAAGCCTGAAGAAAGGGGTTTGGGCAGCAAAGAAATTGCCTCCCAGTTTTTGACACACCAAAGCAGCGCTTTAGAGACACACAGGGTGTCCCCAGAGAACTTCTTGGATCTATTGTTAATATGTCTCCTTAAGGAAAACAAAATACAGGAGCTTGAACATCAGCCAACCACTCGAATCAAAAAGATGCAACTCATTATCGGTGGAAAAGTCTGGAGCAGGGATCCTGTAACCTATATCTTCTCACTCTAGAGTGCATCTCCCATTAGGTTCACCTCTTCTCAGCACTTAGCTAGCCCCAAGTGAGTGGCCTGGGGGAATTTCAGTCCTTTCTTTCTCACCCAAAGCAGCATGTGTGTGCCCTACAGGTCAATGGTAGCCAGGGAGCAGACACAGAGCTGCCTACACATCCGTCCCTGTCTTTGGGTGAGCAAAGAGAGAAAAAGGGATGACAGTAATATTTGAGGAGGATGGGAAGGGACTCACACAGACCCTTGCCATTTCTCTGTACACCGACTTTCCCATCCCCTACCTCCTGCTCCGCTGCCGCCAGAGGGATGTTTTCCCTGTTGACTTCAGAAGCAGCAGGAGTCAGCCACTAATTAGGATCCAGTATGACAAAGCACAGAGTAGCCTGACACTGCTAGACCACAGTTGCCTAGAGGCAGAGGAGACAGTGCCTGCCGAAGGATCACTTTCATTAAGATGAAGAACATCAAACAGCTTTCCCCGAACTGACATCCGTCTGTCAAAGGAGCCTGCAAAGAAAGGCAGAGCTGACAGGGGCCCTAAGGAGGATCTCATTAGGATGGTTTTAGAGGGGCTTCTTGATGAGAGAGCTGTGGGGACTATCTTCCTCCTTCCATCAGCAGGGGCTTGTGCCTGTCAGTTTGTTGTCTCAGTTCTCGGAGGCTGATGGGGATGGACAGGTAATACCGATGGAGGTCACGGGCATGGGAATGTGACCAAGGAGGAGGCAGGGGACTGAAGGAGAAGTAGTGGAGCAAGACACCACAGAGCAAGTGCACAGGGGGACCATTGGAAGCACACCTCACTTTTTGGTTCTAGGAACAGGAAGCTACTGTGAAAGGCAGACTACTCCAGCAAGCACTGCAGGCAGTGCTGGGCTGCCAAGGGGAGCCTGGTGGGAGTGGGAATAGCATCTCACCTTCCTGTGCACTCTATGCAGAATTGAATACAGACAGCCTGTTTTTTGTGCATAGGATTTGGGCATGGCTTTCACTCAGACACATCTGCACACCCCTAGAGCCTCTTCAAGTTCTCAATCCAGCTGAATTCACCCACAACCCAGCTTGAGAGCTTAAGGATATTTATCCATTCTCATGGAAGCAGTGATGAAGAAAGACTCCTTCACTCCGCAGACAACAGGAACATGAATGTTTGGATGAAGAAGTACAACCCCAGAGACATGGTTCTCTGTGTCTGAGCTACAGCCACATGGCTGTAACATAGACCAGTGGTTTCTAGAAGGCTTTAAACAAGCATTTATCTAGGACTGTAACTCCCTCCCAAGGCACTCCTGCTGGTAAGTGTGTTCAGACACTTGCCCTGCAGTACAGTGAGAAGGCTCAAATTCCCCAGCCAGCTCTGATTCAGTAATCACAACAAGTGTTTGTCAGTGCCTGCAGGGACATCCTACTTACTAGGAGTGGTCAGCTGGGCATTACACTGTGCTCAAGTGGCTCAGCAGTCTTTAGAGTCCGGAACTAACCTTGCAATTTGTTGCTACACAAATTGGTGACATCGTTCAGTCTCTTTAAAGGCTCATGTGGGCAATATCATTGCCTTTTGTTAAAAGTTCTTTCTCACAGTCTCTTGATGTAGAAGGAAAGCACCATGTTTCAATTTCCTTAGAAAGCTGATACCAATGGTCTGTCTTCTCAGTCACCCTTAGGCTGCCACACATGACCTCATTGTTTTGTCTAAGACAAGGGTGGGAGTCCTAAAGTCACAGGCTGTAAATAGCATGCAAGATCTCATGAGCCTGGGACAGACACTTGGCATTTTCAAAAGGCCTGTACCTGGGCAGCACAAGAGATGCCTCTGGTGCAGGCCACTGTCCACGCATATGTCATCACAGTCTCAATCAAAGCTCACAAAACATATTCCCAACTAGCACTGAAAGACACTTTGTGCTATTGCTGTGCAGTGCTAAGGTATGTGGGAATTTGCAGCCAGCTGAAAGGTGCTGGGATAACCTGTAAAGAACACTCTCAACCAGTAGAGAACACGCTCAATAGCCCTGCATCAGGACTTTGCAGTGATGACATCACCAGGGCTTTGAAGAGCTCTGCCAGATGATTTCTCATGGTACCTCTGAAAATCTGCAGTGCTGATGCTGTCCTGGGTTTTAAGGGCTAGCACAAATTATGTCAGTGACTTGGTTTGAAAAGATAGGTGTCTGCTAAGGAAGGCAGGAGCCTCTCTTGAATGGAAAATGTAAACCCCCTCCCTAAGAATTATTATAATTTTGAAATTAAGGGGCTCTCAGGTAAAGATATGGCAGTAGGAATAACAGTTTTTTATTAGGGAAGAAGATAAAAATAGAATTAAAAATGCAGTAACACTGACAGAGTTAGAATACAACCTGACACCCTGTGGGTCAGGGTGTTGGTAGCAGTCCAAGTGAAAGGTGGCTGCAGTCCTTCTGCAGTGTCAGGTGTGGTTCTGTTGAAGCAGTGATCCTGTAGAAGGGCACAGTTTCCTTCTGGAGATCTAGTGGTGGTGTAGATGGGCCTGGTCTCCCTCTGGGAATCCAGTGGGAAAGGCTGCCTGTGGTGTTCCAAGTCTCAGATTTTATCCAGGTAGGAATGCTTGGCTCCTCCCCCTCGGCAGAGCTTCTCCCAGTGGGATGCTGTAATTTTTATCAGTCATCCAGTGAAACTCAATGGACCATTAACAGAAGATATCTCCTCAGAGGGAAGCTTGGTTGTGGAAGAGATAAAGTAAACTGCCCAATTAACAGAAGATAACTACCCCACCTCTAACAAATGGGAAATAGAACACACACCCCCAAAGACATCTTACAACCCAGGACAGTCAGCCAAGGAGTGAATCAGAGGTCTGAACACTGGTGTGTGGTGCAAGGTCACCCACCTGTCTCCAGCTTCTCCTCCAGAATATCTCCCACAGGTCCTGTTTAGTATTCACCAGCACTCAGGTAATGTCTTGGATAAGCCAGGTCACTAAAAATGGCTTTGGAAACCAGAATCTCGCCCTCTAGATTCCTGAGGACCTGCAGCAATGGCGTCATTTCCCATCTCCAGAGTTCTGCTGGGATTCCTTTCTTCTAGCTTTTAGTCTCTCTGAGGACAGCCACTCAAACATTCAGGCTGTTCCCAGCACCTGGCTCATGCTGCTGTATCTCCAGCTAACAGAGAGCTGAGCTGCATTTCACACTGCATGAGCACTGCAGAAACCCTTGTTTTGCCAACACACTTGTGTTTCCCTCAGTTTTGTAGGGCTGGAAAAGGTCTGAGCCCTGACCAAAACTAAGGGGTCTGAGCACTGGATGGCAAGCAGAAGCAGCAGGAGCAGGACAGCTCATGTGTTCAAGCCAAACAGGTGCTGGGAAGGAACACTATGTTCCCATCTTTCCAACACTGGGCCTGGCCAGCTGCAGGACCTGACTATGCTGTGCTGGCCATTTGGCTCTGTGGAGGAGCCTCCTGCAAGCAAGAGGAAAGCTGTCTGCCTCCTGCTCTGCTTTCAAATAGCACAAACACAAAGGCAGCAGGACAGGCTGTGGGAGCAGGACAGCAGCTACCATCTGCCAGAGCATTTTTACTAGCCCTTCTTGGCTTCCCAGTGTACATGGAAGGGACAAGGTTTATTCAACCACTCGCCTTCACTTCCACCTTCAACCCTGCAGACCAGTCAGATGGTATTTCAGGTCTGGTGAGGATGGAGGGTAAGCACCAAAATTGGGAAGGCATTGTACAGACAGGAGGTTGTGGTGGCTGGCACAGTGACGTGGTGGCATCGTTGATTTGAGCCAGAGGGGTCAGTGCATAGCTCTTGCATCTCACCATCCTTACATGAAATGTGTCACCCCTCCGCAACTCCAAGCCCCTTAAGTGGCTTCCCAGACAGGGAGGAGGTTGAAGAGGCTCCATTTTGGCTCCCCCCTCTTTGTGCCAGGCTCTCATGCCCCATTCACACACACGCTCACATGGGAGCTGTCTGGGGCTCTCTCACACAGGCTGTCTCACACACTCATATGCCCTAACATGAACACAAAGGCTGCAGGACCCATGTCTCTCAAGCGCTGTATAGGATCCCTTTCCCTCAGTGTCTGTTTCACACACTCTCCCTCTCTCCCTCACACTTGTGTTTTCAGACATCTCTTTTTCTTCTATCTGTTTCTTTTTGGCATTGGTGGGATTTTCAAGGAACAAGGCTCTGTTATATTCACTCTGTTTGCAGTATCTCACTCCCTGCTAGTCTGTATCATTTGGTTTGCTATATTACCATTTGGTTTGCTTTATTACTATTTGCTTTGCTCAGTTCCCTTCCCTCAAGGAGGAGCCAAGCCCTTATGGCTTATCTGAAACATAAGAACATGCCCCATTTCCTAGGATTCACCAAGACAAGCCTCCATTGGCAAATCCATGAGGGTTTTGCTTTAGACCCTGCTCTGTTTGGCTCTATTACCTGTCAGAAAGTGATGCTTCTAGCATGTGACACATTCATGAGTCAACCTGAACACCATGTGAGCTTAATGTGAGAACAAGCCATACTGTAGCAAAGATCAGCTCTGAAAGATTAATTGTTGAAGTGCAGTTCAACTACTTGGAGGAACAGCTGGTCCTCTTCTTCCTTATTGCATGTGTGGATTATCACAGTGGGTACTCTTATGCAAGGACATCATCAAACAAATCCTTAATCTTTGGTTTCCTTTTCTTCCCAGCTCACCAATGAGTGTAGGGAATGTTGCTTTTACAGCTTGGTCTTTGTGAAAATAGGAATTCATATTTTAAGCTCAAGGCTGCTCTAAGTGTGATGTCTGAAGATGGTAGGAGCAGCAAGGTTTGTGTGAAGGATCAGCTAGGATACAAGCACAAATAAATGGACAGCGTGTCGGGCCCACAGGAGGAGGTAAATGCAGCAAGTCCAAAAAGGAGCTTGTCCATTTTTACATTTAATTTGGCTTGTCCAAAAAAATTAATTTATCTCCCTCTATAAACCTTGCCTCACCAATACTGTTCCAACTTGGCAGGAATCAGAAATGCATGAGTTCCTCCACGCAGCATCACCCCTCTGTTCTAACATGCCATTAGAACACAGAGGAATTTCAGTTCCTTCCTTTCCGGTTGGCACAGTACTTTCCATGACTTCCTACAAACTGAGACTTCCATAGTGACATTTACATTCCTCCCATCCTCAGGCACTTCTCCTACTCAGCATAAGTGTTCAAAGATTATTTGGATTGACCTTGAAATTACACCAGCCATCTTCCTTAGCACTGCTGGATGCATCCCATGAGGGCCCATGGACTTACACATGTCCAGTTCACTTAAGAATTTTCTGATCCTCTTCCACACAGGTTAAGTTGCTCCCTATTTTCCCCCAGTCTCTGGGCCCTGGCATTTCTGAAGGCCAGTATTGTTACTAAAGACTGAGCTGGAGAAGCCACTCAATACCTCAGGGTTTTCAATGCCCTGTCTCACCAGGGCACCTGTCCCATTTAGCAGTCAGCCAGATTTCCCACGTTTTCCTTTTGCCTCACTCACATATTTTTGTATTTTTGTGATTTTTAAGGTTCTGGACAGTCATGGGGAACTCACCAGGAGGTTAACTCAGGGACACTCAGCACTGTGTCCCACGGGTGAGTAGTGCGGAGTGTGCCTACCATCTGCTTGAGAGAGGACCTGCAGCCAACTGCAATCAAGGTCATTAGCACATCTAGAATAGCCTGACACCTCCCAGGATCAATCCCACAGGGACTTCCCTGTCCCAAGACCTATCCTGGTTCAGGAGGGGCTTTAGGTCATGAAGCAATATGTTTCAACTTTTTCCTTGTCTGTTTTCACCAATAACATCTTGGGGTTTTTCTATCCTACCACTTCCCATACATACTCCTGTGTCAGCAATCACTGACATCAGCATTCTTGTCACGAGGCAAATTTTGCTGCTTAGAGGATTCCATTGCCCTGGTGCCATGGCTGTCCCTCTCTCATGTCATCTGATGTGCCTGGTCTTGGTGACAACACCTGCCTATGTGGGCACTCTGCTCCCCAAGGCAAACATGTCTCTCGAGGTTGCTGCCTTGTATGTTTTCATTTGACAAGGAACCCAAGCTAAACGTAGTCCATTCTCCTGTTCATTTGTCTGATTGCTGCTGTGTACATTTCAACTTTTTTTCTACCTGCACATCCCACTTGTCCTTTTGGCCCACACCAAATAGTTTTAAGATCTGAATTTTATGCAGTGCTAACTGTGTGCTGGGAGAACTGCAAACAGCAGCTACAGAAACTCTGTTCTGAGTCTCACTGCTGCAATGCTGGGAAGTTTCAAATGCAGCTCTTTTCCCCTCAGGTCTGTCAGATGATCTTAGTATCAGGCTAACAGTTACCTGGCATGTCAGACCACTGCAGCAGCCTTGCTGGGCAGACCTTGGCACAAGGCTGACAGAGGCTGGATAAGATGTGCTATAATGCAGAAGAACGGATGTACTGGATTGTCATGAAGGTCCATCTGTCCCAGTGTTTTCCCTTTCTCCTTAATACTGGCCAACAGCACTTCAAAGACTTTCAGAAATTTGGTGTAAACATTTTGGCGAGGAATTTCATCAGCTATTTCTTTACTATGATACTTTTTTTTGAATTTTCTCTTAAACTAGATGCCTAATCATTTCAAGGATACTCAATGTTCTCACTTGGGAAGGAATAGCCAGTACTTTTGCCTTGTTTGCCTTCTTCAGATCATTTGTAATTTTAGAATCCCCAGTGGAGGAGAAAATGCAGACAGCTTTGATTCATGCTGATATGGCAAATTTTCTGCTGCTTTTCCACAAAATATTTCCTTCATTTGAAGAAAGGTCATGATCCCTGTGAAGATAAATTTGCTGCTTCTGCCTGGTGGTCACCTGGAGATGATCATACAGAGACCAGAAAACCTATGCCTTCTTCCAGTGGGCCTTTTTCCTGCCTGAGATCCCAGCAATGGAGGAGTAAGCTATGAGGGCTGCCCCATCTGGAGGGCGAGAAACCCTGATGCCATGGCCGTCTGCAGGGAACGTTTCTGGCAAGAGCCTTCTGGATGTGTGCTGTCCAAGGAACCCCGGTGCAGATCCAAGGAATCTCTTCTGTGCAGATGGTTCCAGGTGGTGACAGTAGAAGGAGCTGACCCATCAAGGGAATCCTTTCCTGCCCACCAAATCCCCTCATTTATAACAGCAGGTTGCAAGCACGTGCTCTACATCACGGAGCAGAGGAGCCCGGCTGCAACCGCAGAGCCTGGTCACGGTACAGATCCTCACACACGGGCAGCACAGCCACAGCCTCTGCAGGGCTTGGAGACTGCCCCACAGCACAACACTCAGCTTGGCCTGGGATAAACTGGGAAGGGCGAGAGGCCTGGTGTCCTGCAGATAAACACCACACACTCCCAAGGTTAGAAGGCACATTCTCTTAGAAGGCACTCCTCTGTCACAGACATATTTTATGAAAAATCCTTTTGCCAGGATCTTTTCTCCTGAGAAGGTGGGAAGCTTCACCTTCTCCATGTTTCGCTGCTTGGGAATGTGATTTAGAGAATTGTTTACCCAGCATGTGAAATTGTTTTTACTTGATGACCAATGACAGCCACCTGTGTCGAGGCTGTGAGCAGTCACAAGATTTTGTTATTCATTCCATTCCTTTCTTTTCTGGCTTTCTGATGGATCCTTTCTCTCTATTCTTTTTAGTATAATTTTAGTATAGCATTTTAATATAATATAGTATCATAATGTAATAAATCAACCTTCTGAAACATGGAGTCAAAATTCTCATCTCTTCCCTCATCCTGGAACCCTCGAACACAACCACATTTCTCTGTTAGAAGGCACATCCCATTGCTACCACTCTGCCAGTTCCTTTCCCAATCTCCCGCCTGCATGCAGCCTCCATGTGCATCAAGATCCAACACTGCTCCACCACCCTTGCACCACGTGCTGCCCCAAGCACTGATGAAGCAGATGCCTGCCTCTCCAACCTCTCCCCATCTCCATGGATCCCAACAGGGTTACACAGTGAATTAGCCCAAGATCCAGCCGTAGAACAGCTGGTTCAGCTCGATCCCAAGACGTTTTTATTGTAATCAAACATCTTTTGTCTCTCACTGCAGCACTTGCAGACTCGGATTTTCACCTGAGCTCTACCTATTAACTAGGAATCTTTGGGCTCTGGCTTCAGGGCTTCTGTTAGTGAAGCAAAAAGTCCCAGTTACACTATCCATGAGCAAGCTGCTAAAAATATCAGGATCACATGGGATTAAGCCTGTACTTGCTGTACATAGAGGTATGGTTTGTTTAATAGATCACTGAAACAGAAAGGCCTGCGGGATTCATTGAGATTTTCTTTCTCTGCCCACCAAAGCTGCTCTCTGAGTCATTATGTGTGGTGCTGAGTCTGTCCCCTGCCTGCAAGGACAGTATGTTACTTTCTCTCCTTCAGTCATTTCTGAGGTGATGCCTCTGCCCAAATCTGACCTCCTCTGTATTGCAGTCTTGGTTAAGAAATTCCAGCCTGTGGGTAATGCTCAGGCACTGCAGTAGGGCATCTCTGGGGTCAGGATGGAAGAAGCTGGTTACAACTGAAAACATTCAATAAGGAGCCAGGACGGATCTGGAGATCCAGCAGGGAAATGTGTCTGTAGTGCAAGGTGCTTGATCCCTCCTGGAAGTACTTTCCAGGGAGGCTTTGAGTGTTCACCAGGTTCCAATGTCTGATGGTGTGGCAACATGTTAGAAGAGGCCCCCTGCTCTTCCAGCCCCACAACCACAGCCATTTCTGAAAGAGTCACTACTGGAGTAATCTGGGCAGAGACATCATCTCAGAAATGGCTGCAGCAGAGAATATCCAGCTGACTCACACACTAAGTTTGTTTCATACACCGATTGTGTCTCAGCTTCCCCCCAGATTCCACCTCCTGTCTGCCCCAGTGCTGTGTGGGTTGGCCCCACTGCATTGCCTGAGAACCTTAGCAGCACCTTCAGTGCACATTGATGCAGAAATGCTCCAAACCAGTCGTGAATATTGCTTGTGAAAAAAAACCAACAAGTTTTGGCTTTTTTCATCCCTTTTTGAACAATGAGCTGGCCTTTTTTTTTTTCCTTTTTTTTTTTTTCTTTTTCTGTTTTTTCCCACCCCATATGGTCAATATTTAATTTTTGGTGAACAAAGATATTTCTCACATTCTGTTTCCCTGTGGGAAACCGTTTCCTTGCAAGTTTGGATGACTCAAGATGTGAGGAATTATATTAGACATTATATGAAAGGGGAAAATATGTGGATATGGGAGGAGACAGAAGGGGCTGAATGGAAGGAAAGAAATGGAGAAATGGGAAAAGGATAACAGATGGAAGATGGTGAGAGAAAATATCAAGAAAGTGAAGGGGAGGAGAGATAGAATAAATCATTATTCCCCAGTGAAGAGAGCGGGTCAGTGAAGGAAGGTGGAGAACAGAGAAAACAGGAAAAAAGGAGAGTGTGAAGGAAGTGGTTAAAAATTGTGAGGAAAGCACAACCTGCAGAAAAGAGGAGGGAGCTGATGGCCTAAAAAGTAAAGCAGAGGTGAGAGGAGAACCTGTGTCCTGTTCTGACAGTGTTTTGGGTGACTGGCTGGTTCTCACAGGTAGCCAGGCAGAAGAAGCCCAGAGGTGTGGCTGCCATCATGTGCTGCTTCCCTCCATCCACCACACTGACCAGACATGGGACTTAGTGATGTGAAGAGAAACCAAGGGAGACAAATTTCTTCCATTTCCCAAAGGTGTTTCATGAACTCCATCTGCGGAACAAGAGATGTCACTTTCCAAGAGACCCAGCAAGTCCATTCCTCCCCCAGAGCCTGAAGGGAGTTCTTCAGTTTCTTCAGACCCAGGATGGTGTGTTATGCTGTAACTGTGTGAATTCACAGATGTAGTGACCTTGCAGATTATACTTTTCATTGGAAAGACTCCATAATATGCCAAAGTGATTGCTCCAAGGCCTTCAAGCAACAAGTTTCTTATTCCTCTAAGAGGGCATGGGGGTGTAGAGAGGCTGTGCTGGCAAATCCAACCACTTCAAAGCATTCCTGCATAGCAACAATTGAAAGCAGGAAGGAGATCTGTCATCTAAATCTTCTTTCTGGGCTGGCTAAAGTGCCTCAGGCAGTTTCACCTTCAGGCACACACACTGCACAACAGGGCTGGAGAAATCAGTGCCCCTTCTCTGCACAGGATCTGGGAGGGGGTAAGGGAGCAGTGTCTCCTCATCAACACCAAGGTCAAGCAACCCAGCACATGCAGAGTGAAGGCAGATGTAGACAGAGCAGCTCTGAGACTACAGGAACAGCAAAACCTGGAGGATCCCCTCTCTCCCTCTCACACTTCACCCTGCACTGGTGCTCCCTCCCTGCTGCACACTCAGTCACAGGCAGGACAGCCTTCTCAGAGAAGCAGAATTGGGCCCATTATGCCTTCTTAGAGAAGCAGACTACTCATCCAGGAGCAGAGCTGTCACCTGGCAGTCGTGGCTGGCTGAGGGCTTTTCAGAGGTCACTCAAGCCTCAGTTTCTCTGGACGTTGCCCTGGCAAGTTCCACCTTCTAGCTCAGCTCCTTGCAGCAGTGGAAGGAGGAAGGAGGACCAGTGAGGGATCTGGCACCCAGCTACCCTTCCAACATCAGACCACAGCTCTAAAGAGTTCAAAAACCCTTTACCTCTACCCCATCAGTCTGTGTCCATCCTTGCTTCTCTCTCTCATGAGTTGTGTGCTCCACCCCAGCACCTCTAATGCCACTAAGGAGCCAGAATATCCTTTTCCTGGCCACCACAACCACCATCAATGGCACTGACACCTCCTTGCTCCTCTATCCCATAAGCACTGTTTCCTACAATGGCCCAAAAAGGAGGGCACCATCCTCATGGATATGGTAATGTGGCCCTGAAAAGCCTCTAATTAACCCTTATTATATAATTCACAGCTTCATCTGGCAGCTCCTGGCACAAAGGGCTCAACAGACAGAGGCAAAAATACCAATTATCTCCTTGGCTGCCACTTGAGAAGCAGAGAGAAAGAGAAACAGGTGTCACAGGTAGGAAATCTTGTGGCTGACAGTGACACAAGACAGAAAATGTACAGTAGAGAAGCAGAGGCAACAGCTCTCTCCCCACTTATCATAAAGGGATGAGAAGCTGGGATCTCATGTGTTTTCTGGCCCAATGCCCAATTTGAGCAAAGCCCAAAATGAAGCCCCTTTTCCTCCAGACAAGCAGGTATCATGACATTAAGCAGCCACTTTATCTCATAAAGATAGGCACTCATACACAACAGATGCAGCCTTTATAGATTTAACCTGCACCTCCTTGTCCTGATGAATCCACCCCATGGTACAGCTTGGCTTGGCTTGGCCACCTTTGGCAGCTGCATCACTGTCTTGCAGCTCAGGACCTCGGTCCAACAGTGCCATTTTCAGATGTTAGGAATCCCCAGTCATCAACTCCAGATGTTCAGGAAGGGAAAGGACAGAGAAGAAAGAAATCCCCAGGCATGTGTTGTGATCTGGCAACAGCAGGCAGCTGAGGCAGGTTTGTGCCTATTGGCTCACAAGTCTGTGGGCAAGTCTGACTCTTCCTCATGCTCCATGCCTGGCTATGGTTTTCCCTCCTTCAGCCACTTCTCCCCAGAGGTCTCCAGATTCCCCCAGCCATTCTTCAGGTTTCATCTTATTATTTAGGTTCCATTTGTCCCTCAACACTCATGGAAGAGCCTCCACTGTGTTTGGAGCTGGAGCAAGACAAGTGGGACAAGGCACTGGGCCGGAAAATTGGGTGCAGAAGTTGCAATGAATTCTTAATGATGCCCCTTCTGGCAACAGAGGGATGGAGCAGAATACTTTTCTTTTTTGAAGTGTTTCTTATTTAAAAAGTGATGAGGCCTTTGATTCATTTTCCACACTAGCATTGGCTGGGCACCTGTTTACTTCTGCCTTGCTTAGCAGGAGTCACCAATACAGCTCCTCGGACTCATTTTAGATGCCATTCCCTCCTCCTTTGGGAATGCATGTTAACTGCCAGTCCCAGAGGAGCCTGGCAACCCTACTGTAAGAGGTATCACATAACCATGTTGTGAGAGACAGACCCTGTTCCAAGGAGCCTGACAAGGGAAGGGAAGACACAGATCCCTGTTGAATATTTGGGAAGCCAAGGAATGGAGCAGTTCTGCACACTGCCATAGTCCCACCAAACCTGTGGCAGAAGCTCGAGTTTGTCCCTGTAGGGAACCACCAGTGATAGTGATCTACCCATCTTCTTAACAGTGTAAAGGAACCTGTAGAAAAGTATTCAAGTCTATATTTCATCTCTCTTATCCTTTCACTCCTAAATATTTCACTTTCAGGCTGTTTGGGTTTTCTTTCTCTCAGTTTGTGTTTCCTTCAAGAGTCAGAAGGAAAATGTAGAGGCTGTTCAGTGACATCTTCTGCCCCCCTGCTACGGGTGAGCATGGCCTGTGCACTTAAAATCCCACATCCCCTTGGGCTCGGTGTAGCTCTCAGTCTGTCCTCCAGCTCTGCACAATACACACATTTGTGTTTTAATTGAAAAGGCATCCAAGACATGGGGAAAGATGTTAGCCCAACCATTCCCTAGCCTGCACTGCTTTCATCCCCTTGAGAAAAAGGTCAGCAGCATGACCCTCACACCTTCAACCACATGTTCACTGCCCTTCCGAGCTGTTGGTTACTGGTTCCATTGGAGTCAACATTACCTGGAGAGGAGACATTCCTCACTCTGCTCTCCTAGGCTTGGCCTGACCCTGAAGAGTCATGATGGCTCAGGATGCCCAGGCACTTAGTGCTGCAGAGAAGTATCCTCTAATCCAAGCTGTCTATTGTAAAAGCCACCAAGATTTGGATGGGAAATCAAGACCTAGAAAGGTTGTTAGCTTTGCAGTGGAAAGAGGATTGATCTGCCATTCCATCAGATGCTCCTCCAGTGCCTACAGTCAGTCCAGAAGAGGGCAATGTTGCCTACTTGCCTGTCGGTACCACAACACAGAGGCACATGCAAATGTCCACATAGGCAAAGAGATGACAACTGTCCCGTATGACTTCCAGCAAAAGGCTCTGTGGCTAAGTCAGGTCTTTCTGTGCTGCACCAAATTGCAGCTTGGATAAGTCACTGAACTTCATAAGGGTGGAAAAGAGCCACATCAGCACAAACCAACCACAAGAAAACACAAAAGTCTTCCTGAGTGTGCAGCCAACCAAATAATAAGGATGTGCAGAGAACCCCTGTTCTTCTCCAGGGTGGGTTTACTTAGCAGGCCAACTCACTCTGGCCACCCTCGCACTGCAGCCACTTCACTGTCTACAGCACAGCCCTGGCCCCTTCTCTCACTCTATGATGCAGACATCATGGTCCACCAAGCAGGTTCTGGAGGCAAAGGTCAGTGTGGTTTGCTGCAGTAACTGCAGTCTGTTGGACACAGTTACATCCAGAGGCACTTGAGAGAATAATGCAGACACACAGACAGAACTTACACCTCATGCCTTCTCTGGACACACACCATCTCACACAACAGTATGCAGAGCAGAGGACTCCTCAGCTGTCTGACTGGAAACAGCCAAAGGCTGTTTAAATACAAGCACTGCTTAACTCTTTCACCACAAATCATTTTGGCCTAGAGGGCTGGCTACAGTTCCTCCATGTCCCCTCAGCCCAACAGACCTCACCTGGCTTCAGGACATTTGCGATGTCTTCAGCCCTGACAGTCTTTCCTCCCCAAAGCTTCCTGCTCCCCCTAGACAGCATTTGCAAATACATCTTGTCCTTTCTCATCCCTGTGGCAGAGCAACCAAATGAAATGCAAGGACTGTGGAGACAAAATCGAATTTAGCAACAAAATAAACAGCATGGGGGCTCTCTACTGATTAGATTACGCCTCTTTATAATTTATGCATTAATTCTTCCCAAGGTCTGAGATTCCCTATCTCAGAAGGCCTGTATCCCTGCACTGCAGAGATGCAGATGCCAGGAACATCACTTTGATTGAAGCATCCACCTTTCCACCAAGCAAATGAAGCTCTGATTAACCCCAGAAGAGCTCCTCTGTGTTATGCACCATTGTCCATCCTCCAGAGACACACAGCCCAGCACCAATCCTTCCCACACTCAATCATTCTTCCCAAGTCCAGTGGAGAACATGTCAGACTGTGAAGCATCTGCCTGTAGTAGCATCTGCTACTAGGTCTGCTCTCAAATCAATTCAAGCATTAATAAGAGTCATCAGCTACTGCAGCAGATATATATCTAGGAGCTGTTGTGTCCATAGTCACAACTCCCTAGAACCGTTTATTCCTATCCTTTGCTACACAAGGAGCAGAGACTGTGAGCTCAACACACTCAATAACAAAGCCTAGAAGCCATGGCTAGATTTGTCAGAGTTGGATGTGCAAGAGCAAAAAAAAGAAACCCTCTGAGCCAAGGAGCCATGCCACTCTCAGGAGAAACTAGAAACATTAAGAAACAGGAGGCAGAGAAGAGACAAGACATGCAAGGGAATGGCTGCTATGTCACCATACACAAATTGGCCTAATTATGTGTATAAATGCACCAATAGGCATGGATTTGCTGGCTGTATTCTTGACTTTAAATATTGATGCTTAGGAAGAGCTGAGATCAGGATATCTGCTGGTGGATTAGGCTACAGATTGCTCAGTCATTACCCACGGCTGGATCGCCTGCCTTGGATTGCCTTCCTCCAGAGAGCTCTGGAGCTCAGAGAGAGGATTTGTTGTGTAGGTAATGGGCAAAGAAGTTCTCCCCTACACCCAGGCAGAGCTGTCTGCCTGCCCTGGGTGGGGCAGAACCTGGGTGCTGATTGGTGCAGGAAAGGGCTGGTGTCATGACAGAACTGACGACTGGGTGAAAATAAGGATGTCTCCAAAACAGCCAATAGCCAAGGGAAGAGAAACTGTGTGTTTGGGGAAGCAGGTGACCACTGGGTGCCTGGGACAATCTTCCCATGCCCTGACCCAACTCTCTCAGTTTCACCCATACCCTGTTTCCTCCCATCCCATCCCATCCCATCCCATCCCATCCCATCCCATCCCATGCCGTCCCATCCCGTCCCGTCCCATCCTGTCCCATCCCGTCCCATCCCACTTTCTCTACCAGACAAGTCTGGAACAAATGGACTCAGAAGCAGCTTTTCATAGTTTTTGCTTGTTGATTTTTTTTTTTTTTTTTAGGTTTTTTGTTGGTTTTGTTTTTTTTAAATAAGAAATTTATTGCAAATATAGAAATTGATTTTCTCCATACAGGAATCTCCGAGTTGAGGAAAAACGATTTCGTGCCATTCAGTTTTAAAACAGGAAAAGAAGGAAAGAGAGAAAAAAAAAAAGAAAAAAGAAAATAACTAGAAAGAAATACAATTCTAAAAGAAGAAAAGAAAATAAATTCAAAAAAAAGAAGAAAGTAAAGAATGTAACTCCAACTTAAATTTGTCCATACACAACCGGGGGGGGTCACAGGGTTGTTACGGAAGGAGGAACACCAAAGAGGCCACAAGGAGCCAGTCCCAGCAGCTGCCTCCCAGGCCCTTCCTTACATTCAAGGGCTGACACCCCCTTCTCTGTGCCTGGCAGCTGCCTGCCCCTTCCCACCCCCTCACCCCAGACGCTGTGCTTGTGGATGGACCAGCCGTACCAGCCCTGGAGGGTCTGGCCTGACCCAGACAGACTCTTCCTCTTCCCCCCGGGGAAGGTGGAGAGCAGGCGGTGGGGACAGGCCACCCAAGAGCAAGGCCTCACAGTGGCGGTGGTAGTTACGGGGGAGGCAAAGGCCAAGCCGAACGCGCGAGGACGGGGCATACGGAGGGGGACCGTAAAGGGGGCAGGAGGGAATTTGACCCCCGATGGGGCAGGGAGGAGAAGGAGCGGGAGAAGAGGGAGAAGGAGAAGCCAGGCAGAGGATGCCCTCTCTCCACTCAGGGACGGGGTGGGTTGGGGCAGCCCTGCAGAGAGCTGCCCTAGTAGGATGGCCGGGAAGAGGTACGGACACACCTCCCCAGGGCGCGTGGGGGGACAGCCAAGGGGAGGCAGGCCGAGAACGCCCCTCACAGTACAAGGCCAAAGCGGCTGAGGGACAGCGCCGGCAATGCGTGCGCGTGTAGGGGGGACGCGACAGATGCTCCCCTCTGCCCCTTCTCCAGGGAAGGACCCAAAACCACCTGCTCAGACAGGGTGGGCAGGGCACGGCTGAGGTGGGGCAGGCTCCACCAGCCCTACAAAAAACTCCATAGCCTGGTGAGGGGTGGCACAAAGTGTCCGTCCCACACCAAGCCACCCTGAGGAGGTTCCCTCCTGCTCAGACAGTGGGACAGCAGCAGGCTGGCTCCAGCAAGAGGACACAACTCCATGAGGCTCCTCTTGACTGCATCTTGTGCGGAAGGAGGTGGTGATGGTGGAAGGGATATTCTCCAGGCTCCTGGAGGCTGTGTATCCTTCCTGATGCAGCTGAACTTTCCAGTCAGCAACAAGCATGGCAAATGTGCTTTTGGGGCCCTGCGTCCAGCTCCTACACATATAGCAGCTGCCCACCCCGTAGCACTGAGCTCTGCCCTGCCGAGAGGGCTCACAGCTCACCATGAAGTCTGCCTAGATTTTTTTCTCCGGGCACTGCTGACTTACTCCCCACGTCCTCTCAGAGAGCCCTCACCCCTGCACTCTCAATCCTTTTCCTTGCTGTTCCCTTTGTCCCTTTATCATCCCATTCTTTCCACTGTAGCCATCTCTTCCCCAGGTCCTTTCAGCCTGGCCCTCTTCTACACCTTCTCCATCTCCCTCTACCTGTTACCTTCTTGTCTCACTACTCCTTGGTCCCACCATACCTTATTCACCCCTACTGTGTCTTCCCCTCGCCTCTTTCTTGGCTCCTTTTCCACCTTCCTCCTGCATCTTCCCCTCCTTCCTTCAAGCCTGCCAGGCAGAGCCTCCTCCAGCCAAGAAGGCTGATTAGCATTGCAAACACACAGAGGCCTCCTCAGCCCGACATAATTCTTCATTTGTCAGTCATGAATATTTCACACCTGCCTCAAGAGGGATTTATTCAGTATGGAAGAGTGGGGAGGGGGAGAAGGGAACATGGTACTGCAGCATAAACTGGGGCAGCACCAGCAGATATGGGAAAGAGCTCTGCCCCACAGGAACAGCATGCCTAGCTAGAGTCTCACCTTCACTCTCCTGGGTGCAGGACCCTAGCCCAGGCTTCTCCCCAAGGCTGTTCTTGGGGCTAGAGGGCAGGCCTGTGCCCAACCTCATTCCTCACCCTCCACAATTTCCAGTGAGGTGAACTAAACCCCTGTTTTCTCTGCCAATATTCACCAAGCCAGAAATAAAGTGTGAAAGGGTTTGGTCTTGGTTTGGCCCCAGAAGTCCACTTTCCTCTGGAAGAAGGCAGCATTGAGGGACTTGCCAAAGCCAAGCCTTAGAGGCCTTAGAAACTTCAGGCAGTCTCTCCACTCTTTTTCCCAATAAAGAGGTTTTTGAGGCCCTGCCCTCTGTCAGGCCAGCCAGGGTGGAGAGTGCATAGGATAGACCTAATCCAGAGGTCTGTGCAATCAATAAGAGGAAGGTGGTGGAAGATCTTCTAAGTGATTGCAATCAGCTGCACATCAAGTTTTCACTGTATCAGAGGTTTCCCTTCAGCTAAAGCACTCCACGTTCCCTCTAGAATAACCTTGCTTTTTGGGGAAGAGCAACCAGGGCAAAGGGAGGGTAGTGACCATTTCTCTTACATCTATCTGGACAGGCCTCACTCCTGTTCCTCGATAGCAAGGAGAAATGATGGCCACTAGAAAGAGCAGGCCTTTGGTATATAACACCTACCCCTTTACACACATGACTGTGAAAAGCAGCTGAGAGACCACGTTTGGAGCAAGGGAAAGGGGGACACTGCAAAGAAGAAGGAATGAGGTTTATGGGGTGATTGGTTTGGGTTCTCCTTGGGGTATGTTCCCTCTCAAACTGGTAGGAGTCTCTCATAAAATCACATCAGGGATCAATGAAAGGAGCAGAGAAAACAGAGGCAAGGACAGGAAAGACTTGGAAGGAGGAGGTTAAATTCCAACAAACTGGCACATACACAACAGGTGTTTGCTCAGAAAAATACAGTAAAATTGTCATGCAAATAGAACGTTAAATCTGCTTTCCTCCAACAGGGCTGGCATCACTTTGTGAGCCCTCATCCTGAGGGAGGGAGCAGGACAGAGAAGAAGGGAGGAGGAAGGAAGGTGAGACAGTTCGTTCCCCTTCCTTGCCTTCTTCCTCCCACAGAACAGTCCATCTTGTGCAAACTTCATCCAATGGTTTGAAATGGGGGGCTACAGCTGGGAGAGAAATGGCTTTTCCCTCCTGTCCAGCCTTACCCCCACTGGAGAAAAAAGAAGGGCCTGATGATAGCTGTATCCCTGACCTTTCTTTTCTGCCTTGTTGAGGTGTTGAGGGGAAAAAGCAGAAACTTTTACAGGTTAATGCTCCCCCTTAAACTATTGACTGACACGGCAGAGAAGCACAGGGAGGGAAGAGCTGGGGAGAGGAACAAGACTTCATCCCCCCTAGCCTGTCATCCCCCTTTTTCTGTCCAATTCTGTGCCCCAGCCATTAGTCTTTTCTGCCTGGATGGTTGCCATGCTGGAAGACCACTGAGCCTGCTCCCTGTGGTAGCTGGGGATGTCTCTGTTGTGCCTAAGCATCTCTCACAGCATTTACCTGTCTTGGTTTGCTGCACAGTCCCAACATGGAGGGACACCTGCCAGCAGTGATGTGACTTCCCTTTGTGACTTCCCTTCACCCTCCTGCACACAGGTGCACACACACATGTGCACACACACCCCTTCCTCTGGGTTGGACTGGCTCTTACCATGTGGAGTCAGTCCCACAAATACCTCTGGACTCAGGGCAAAATAATGCTTTGACTGTGGGAAAGCAGGCTGACAGTGAAAAGTCTGAGGCAATGGGGTCAGGACGTGGCCTAGGATTGTTACCATCAGCATTCCTACATGGAAGAAACTCCACAGATCTTCATAGGTTTACACTTTGGGGATACCTGCTCTGGTTTTCATGCACCAGACTTTGCCTACTGCTCCACCTCACTTACAGACAGTGAAATTGTCATGTGTGGCATAGAAGCCAGCTCTCACAGCGGGCCTTGCTACTACCTGGCAGATAACAGGCGAGTTCTCGGCATGCAGCTTGTAAATCCCGCCTAGAGAAGCTCCTACACCCTCATCCTTCTCCCAGGGCCCCCCAAAACACTGGGTCTTCTGAGGAACACCTCAAAGAGGAAATAACTACTTAGGGGGGGCCAACATAACATAGGCCCTCACCCTCATCCTGACAGAGGTGAACTATGGTCAAATGTTGGGCAGATCATGGAGAGGAGGCTCATGTGCTGCATAAAGACATGTTCAGCAGGCAGCACTCCTGCCTGACAGAAAAATACTGGGGGAGATGGTGCCAAGATTGTGCTTTATTGGGTTGCTCAAAAATGGGAATAGGTGGAGAGGGCAGTAGGCTCATTGCCAACTCCGTGACAGATCTTCTATGCAAGAGGCAGAGGTTGAGACCTAGCAAGTGCAACTGGGATTTTGTCAAGACATGACAGGATCCCTAAGAAAAGTTTGTCACACCTGTGAGGATTAGGAGATGATACATTGTTCTCACTGTCACGAGGGCGTCTAAGCAGTCAAAGGAACACTGCCATCCAGACGCTGGTGTTCTCTTCTATCCTGGCACACACAGTGCAGCTGCACTCACAAAGGGAGCTTCTTCCAGGCCATCCTTCCTGGGCTACTCCTAGGCCCCATTCTCACATCCCATTTGTTCCCTGTGCTCCTGTCTTCACCCTAGGCTGTCCCCTATCCACGCCAGAACGTCCATAGCCTATACAAGAGAAAGACTCTTTGTGAGGCCAACCCAGTGAGATGAACAACTGAAATCCTGTTCTTCACATTCACCTGGAACTGAGGAGGTTGGATGATGCTCTTCTCATGGACACCCACCCCACAGCCCTTGGTGAAAATCAGCTGGGAAGAGCTGCAGAAGCTTAATGGAGAACTTGTTCTGCTGAGGTCCTCTCCAGGTCCCCTCCTCATAGTAAGGGGGACATGAACAGAGAGCATTAAACTGACTACACGAGGGCAGCCTGAGCATAGGCGTGTGGGGTGAGGAGGACCTCTGATGTGTAACACAGAGAAATGGGAACCCCATACGTCTCTGATAGACCAGACCTTCCTGCCTTTTCCTCCACCACTCCTTGAGGACCTGGCTTGCCATGCCAAAGAGAGCATTCACAACCTGTTTCTCCCCACCAACTGGCAGAAAACTGGCTCTGAGAAGGCCTGGAGAATGCCTGTCCCTCCAGATTGCTGGTGTTCATCAGCAGCAATGTGGCAGGAGAAGGGAAGGAGGAAGAGCAGCAAGGGCACAGAGCCTGCTATACGGCAGGTCCTACCCACCTTGGTCCTTCACATCTCTCCTCCTTCCTCTGAGGAGGACGGAGGTTTGTGAAGTATCTAGACAGGAAGTTCAAGCCTAGGGTCCCTTAACAGAGAGGGATAGGGAAGGGCAAAGGAAAAGAAGAGAGAGAACTTCTTCCAGCAATTCCCACCTTTTTTGGAAGGGGACTGGAGAAAGAGAAAAGCCTCCACTGCTAAAGAAAACGAAGGAAAAAGTTAGTGATGGAAAATTTGGCATAGCAGGTGTACAAGATGGACAAGGAAGATTTCTTAACCAAAGACTTCCCTCCCACCCAAAAGAAAAATCAGCCTTCAACAGGAACAGAAAGATGAATAGTTCACAGCTGAGTTTCATGCCCAGTGAGTGTCCATCTCTGCCCTTCTCCTACCACCACTGCCACCCACTCCCAGGCCATTCCCACCCACCCACACTCCAATGTTGTTACCACAGTGTCAGTGCAGGGCGCTCCTCCCAACCATGTGTGGGCAGAACAATGGTCCCCGTAACACAGTAGAGACAATTCGGTGTGTGTGTGTGTGTGTGTGTGTCAGTGTGTGTCTGTGTGTGTAAGAGTTGTTGTAAACTTTAAGAAAAGGTTTTGTCAGTTTTATATTTGTCAGGAGTATTTTGTTGTTGGTTTATTTTTCACAGTCAAGTGGCTTTTTTTTCTGGTTGTTGGAGAGGGGGGTCTTGGTTTGTATTGTTTCCTTGTGAGGAAGAGTCACAGCTTCTGCTGAGCAGAGACTCCTTTCCAGTAATCCAGGATGTCATGCAGATCCTCGTCCTTGGCAAATTGAACTTTCTTCCTCAGGGCATGCCCAGCTGCCATGTAAACCTCCTCCCTGTGATGCTTCTTGTAAGGCCGGAATCGCTCCCAGATCTTGTGGGTGCTCTCTGAGGAGTACTCGGGGCTGGAGGAGTAGCCCGAGAAGTAGTGTCTGGGGGAGAGCTGGGAGTACGTGGAGTCTCGCTTGGACCGGGACAGTGGCTTGAGGAATGACACCCGCTGGCTCAAGGTGTCAGCACTTTCCTCATAGTACAGGGCCGGGAAGGAGTGACGGTGCTCACTGCAATGGTAAGAAGGCTTGACCTCCAAGTGGTGGATGGCGCTTGGAGACACCAAGGGAAGACGATCCAAAGGACTGTTTAGTGGGCTGCCCTTCTCAATGTATTTGGAGTCAGACTTGCTGAGTGGTGGGTGGTCAGGCACATCCAAGCTGAAGACCTTGGCGCTCTTGATGGAGCCACTAGAGGAGACGCTGCAGGTCTTTCTGGCCACCGCAGCATCAGCACTGAGCTGGCGCTGCAAAGGGTGATGGGAGCTTTCCTTGTAGGGTGGGGAAAGAAAGCTGGGCCTCTCTAGCCCACTCGAGGAACCGGCTGGGATGGACTGGCACTCAAAGGCCATATCTGAGTCAACACCAGTCCCGCCACCCAGGAAAGATGCTGTGTCCAGCTTGAGGGCATCAATACAGTTGTTGATGATCTGGTTGACCTTGTCTACCTCCTTGGCTATAGTAGAGATCTCAGCAGCTGAGCCTTGCCCATTGTCAAGCTCCCTCAGGTCCTCATCTCGCTGGGTTCTCTCCAGCCCATCCCCACCACCTGTCCGCACCTCAATGTAGTTACCTTTAGTGGTGACTTTAGGAGTCTCCATCCCAGCGTCCATTGACTTTGATGGGGGCAACTTCTCCCCAATCATGGAAGGGATGGAGGACATCCGTGAGACAGGGATGACAGGTGGCTCACCCAGCTTCTGGGAAGGGTGGACCATGGTACTGGTATCAATATCTGATCCATAACGCATTTCTAGAATGGTCTTTTTGACATTGAGTGACTTCTGTTTCTCCTCCTGCATCCTCCGCTTCCGCAGGCAGTAGTACACCACCCCCAGGACAATGACCATCCCAAAGAGGCAACCCAGGGTGGTCATAATATAGTGTGTAGTGGTGGAAGTACTGGAAATAGGATCCTCCCTGCCTTTGCTCCGGGTTGCAAAGGTAAGGCAAGTATGGTTGTAACGCCTGTTGTTGCGGATAGAGGCCACACAGAATGTATAATCAGTGTGGGCCTTCAGCTTGTTGACAGTGACATATTCCTTCTTGCTCTTCAGTGTTGCTATGTCAGAAACGTAGCTGTTGTTGTATTGGACCAGCACATACATCTTACTGTAGGGCATGGGGATGGTGACCATCAGGATGGCTGAAGTGATTGTGACATCATGTAGCTTGATGCTGGGACTGAAGGAGGAGTCAGTGGTGGAAGAGGCTGGAGGCTTGACTGAGAGGAAATCCCCAGGGCTGATGGCTGACCCCTCATCCAGATCTCGCTGGGAGTCAGGGGTGTAAGGAGTTGGGTTGACCCTGGAGAGGGAGGGGATGGTGCCTCCTCTGCACATGGACTGGAAGATGGTGATGGCATTGCGGTTGTGATGAGGCCGAGGCACCAGAAGCGGATACCCAGCAAACTCCCGTGGAGTCTCACACTGGAGGCGGTCATAGTTCTTGGTGACGTTGTTGAAGAGAGCCAGCCAGTTAAGAAAGCCGTAGAGGCTACAGTCACAGTTGAAGGGGTTGCCAGCCAGCTCGCACACCATCAGGTTGCTCAAGCTGGTGAAAGTGTTGCCCTCCAGACGGCTGAGGCGGTTGGATGACAGGTCAATGCTAATCAAGCTGGGGCACTCAGAGAAGGCAGTGGGGGTGACCAGCTCAATTAGGTTATGCTGCACAAAGAGGAACTGGAGGCGGGCCATGCCCCGCAACATGCCCTCTGTCAGGTTGGTGAGTTTGTTGTAGCCCAGCTGTAGGACCTGGAGGTTTGACTGACCCATGAAAGCCCCATCCTCAATGTAGGAGATCTCATTCTTGGTCAGGTTCAAATCAGTCAGGTTGCCGAAGCGGTTGAGGGAGGAGTACAGCACCACCTTGAGCTTGTTCTCGTTCAGACGCAAGTCGTGCACCGTGCTGTTGATATGCTGGGGGATGGTCTCATACGGGGGCTGGTTCTGGCTGCAGATGGCCAGCCACACATACCCTTTGTCCCCCTCAATCAGCCAGCAGTCACCTCGCACAGTGCCAGGGGAAAACAAGCAGAGCAGGGCAGCTGCCCACAACCCCAGGCACAGCATGGTCTGCAGTGGTGCCCTCATCAGGATGGGGGAAAATAAATCCCCAACAAAAACCAACGCCAAATCTCAGGACAACGGCAAAAAGAAACTAGGGGGCAAGAACTGGGGTTTAACAATGGAAGGGAATGAGCACCCCAGTCCTATCAGATGTCATCACCATTATTTCTTCTTGCCCTCTGGGTCAAGCCAGGAGCATAGAGGAAGGGGAACACATGCAATATTCTTCCAGAACACCCAAAAGCTATGACCATGGATGTTTGGTCTGGAAGGGAACTACCTTGTGCTTCTTTTCTAAACAAAAATTCAGGCCGAGGATAATGAATCTTCTTTGATGCTCATGNTGTCGCTCACGCTCCCTTGGTTTCTACTCCTTCTCTTCCTTCTTTCCTGGGTTCCCTCTGAGAAGCTTCAGAGCTTCAGATCAAACATGTCGAAAACAAAAATACAGAGAAGGAAAGAGCAAGTGTGCACGAGAGAGATCCATCTGTCACTGGAATCTGGAAAAGAAAACACAAAAGGCAAGAAGAGGCATCATTTGGAAGGGTCTTTGAGATAAGAGTATAGACAGCAATGTTTCATGAGAAGAGGGAGATGGAGAAGAGACACGTTAAGGGGGGGTGCAAGCAAGAGAGGTGTGGTACTGCCTGCCGTGCTGATAAGCCTTTGAGGAGGGAACCCTCACAATGTAGAATGTCATATCAGGGATATGCAGAGGGGTATCTGGGCTCTCTTAAGTAGTGTGATCACAGCCAGGGACCTGAGGGAAGGCAGTGGCGTGGGAGTAGAAGGGGAAGGGAAGGGAGAGTGGGAAACATAAAGCTGTTATTGCGGGGGCTCAAAACCCCTAGTATAAACAAAGGCAAGCCCCAAGCACAGCCAATGCCATGAATTCTCAGCTGCCTGGAAATGATGTACACAGAATGCATGAAGCAGGGAAAATGCAGACAAGCTTCTCCCCCCACCCCCCCAAAAAAGCCAAACTTTTTTTTCCTTTCCTTCCTTCCTTGATGCAAGAGGGATAAATAATTCAAACCACGTGTAACCACTTCTGCTCTAAAAATTGTTCCTGACTCTTGGTGCATGGACAAGGCTGTTGAGGTGAACCAGTCTGGCTTGAACACAGTGAGGGGGTGGGGAGCAGGCAGTGTGTCAAATACCAGCCTCCAGTCTCTCACCCAACAATGACAGAACTCCCAATCTGAAGCACACCAGCCATCTACCCCCCATCAAAGAGTGGTGCACAGTTTACACCTTTGTACTTCACTACCTCTCCTTGGGGGCTATGAACACTGCCCCTTTGTAAGAAAACACACCTAGCAGACAAAGTGACATTAGCCTGTTAAACCACAACAAATGTATTTCTGGGCTTTGGGCAAGCTCCTGGTTCTGACGGTGAAACACAGCCTGGAGCACCTTTCTCTCCAGCTACAGCTTCAACCCTTCTCCCACTGTGCTGAGACAGGAGCCTGGCAGGGGTGTCCTCAGGCAGCACAGAGGAAATAATTTCATACAGTAGATAAAACATGTGGGCACTGTGCTATCTTCTTTTTTTTTCTTTTTTTTTTTTTTAATTTTGAGGAGAAAGGAAACACTAAAAAACGGAGAAAAGGATTCTTGGTTAATGAAAAATAAAGATCCCCTCTTGCCCCTTTTATTTTGGGGGGAGGCTGCTTACTAAAGATATCGCTGAAGCTTTTGCTGCAAAAGCTGAACCAATTTCTAGCACAGAGACACAAAGGGCAGAAATAAAATGAAGGAAGATAAATGAAGGAGGAGTGAACCCTTGAGGAACAAGGCTTACGTCTGTGGAGAAATCTGAGCTGATTTGGGTCTGTGGAATTACCAGGCCAGCTGGATTAAGGGATCAGAGATAGTGTCACAGAGAAACACTTAAATATTCAATAATCCAAAAAGTAAAGCCAAGACAGAGAAGGGAAGGGGGAGAAGACCTACACCAATGGAAAAGACAGAGAAAAAACCTTCCATTCCCCACAGCTCATCGTCTGAGGCCACCAAACTCATGTCACTTATGATTGTCATATGATGGCCTTCAGCTTCTGCCTCAGTTTTGCCTCAGCCAGCAATGAAGCAGAAGGCAGAAGGTTTTTACAGTCTGTTGATTTGTTTCTCAGCTTTGTAATCCAATGAGAAATAATTTCCTGACACTGTTCCCCCAGATGCCTCAGCTAGGAGGCACATCTGGCTCTCCACAGGCTGGGACCTACAGGCCTCTGATATTCCTCAGCACCAGTCCCCTGCCTTGTTCCACCATTTCCAAAGGTGACTCCATGCAGAGACACAGCCAATTCCCCATGCCATCTCTGTCCCTTCACCTTCCTCTCTGATGTTCCTTCACTTCACTTGATTTCTTCCACTGAACAAAGAAGTGGCAGATACTATCATGCTTTTTGCATTTTGGTGCCCAAAGTGTGTCCACCCCAGGCAGAGGCCAGGGCACTCCCTGAGCAAGCAGTGAAAAGATTTAGGGATTAGAAATTTTAGCCACCATCCTTCTCTGAGCATTATGTTCTGGCCTGCCTGTCTCACCTCACCAATTACTCTGCACAATATCCAGCTCCATACAGGAACATCCCAGCTCACTTGCTTTGACCCCTTCTGGTAGGGCAGGCTGCTCCAAAAGGTGTGCTGGAGTCACCATTGCCTGCTGTAGCTTGTTCATGGTGCACATGCACAGAAAGAAACTCATGGCCAAGACCATGTTCCTCTGCAGCAACCCCAGCAATCCCTGAGAGCCACCCCATCCCACTCAGGGAGCTGCACTCAGGCAGGACAGAGAGGGTTTGGAAGGGCAGATGTCCTAGTAGCCTGGAAAGGAAAGAGGTGGGTTAGGGATGGATGGAAACACAGTGATGTTTATCATTGCTATTTGCCAAAACCAAAGGGATCATGCAGAAATTCCTGCCTCCTGCCTACCTCCCACCTGGACTGTGTAGCTCTGCCTCAGCCACAGGCCACAGGAAGGATCAAGCCACTCCTCAAGCCAAACTCATTCGTCCCCTTGGGTCCCCAAGGTAACCATGTATGAGAAATACACAGACCTTGACATTCCTCCCCAATGGCTCCTGTCTCCCCACCATCATGCTGGTTTTAAGGGCGCTGAATCCAGCCCAACCCATGGCCTACTACACCCCTGGCCCAGCACCCCACTTCTGCTCAGCCCAACACCATCAGACCCTGCTACAGCAATGCTGTAGGAGTGCTGGTCTCCAGCTCTACCACAGCCATGTCCTGCCCTCTGGGGAGCAGCTGCTCCCTGACCCTGACAATCCATAGTCAAAGGGAGGCCAGGAATGAGGGGCAGCACTATGCCTTCCTTCAACTGTCTACAGCCAAAAGAACATAAATCACACAGCACTGGAGCCCAGCAGCACAAGGAAGCAACACTCTGTCCTTTTTGCTGGCCTGAAAGGTGCTGACAATGGAGTTGGCTGTTTCCCTCTCTTGCTTCTCAGGCAACAGAGCAGGAAGGCACAGGGATGGAGAGTGGGCAGGGAAAGCAAGAATGAACCAGTCCAGCACAGCAGAGAGCCAAGGAAGGGGGATGCAAGAGTTGTGGAGAACTTATGGGCAAGAGAAAGAGTTAGGACACAGGTTATGTTTTGTAGGGAAGGTACAAGATAACCACCTCCATGTGCTGGGCTTATTTAGTTGTAGGGTTCCAACACTCTTCAGTGTCACCCAAGATGTACAGCAAGGCCTTGGCTCCTGGCCATCCTCATGTACGTGTGAACATGAAGGAACAGTAGTGACATGGCACCCGTGAAAGCTGTGCTCTCCTTGGCTGGCACAAAGCCTGCCTAGTGGCTCCCAAGTGATTTCCCTCTGCTTTACTCTCTCTTAATGGATGTCCCAATGTTATTGGCATTTATCTGCAGCACGTTGGAGAAGAGCAGAAGGCCACAGGGATGGTTCCATTGTTCAGAGGAAAGAAAAGAGAAGGGAAAGTGAAACAGAGGGCAGAGAGTCCTAAATCTGAGTCAGGAGGCAGGTGTCAATGGCCACAAACATCCCTTTGACTTGGAGCTCAAGGTAGCACAGGGGATGACACAGGATTGAGGTGACTAATGAGATGGCAGCATAAAATACAGCCAGTGAAAGTATGGACAGGCAGAATAGGAGGCACAGAGGCAAACTGGGGCCTGAGGGAGTGGAAGGACCAAAACAGAGCGAATACAAGGCAACCAGAAAAGTCACATACAGCTGCAATTTGGGCCTAAAATTCTGACCTTGTCAACCTTGTCCTCTTGGGGCCCCATGCACTGGAAAAACCACCTCTTAATTCTACCATTGCTTAAACGGTGCTAAGAGCCTCCCATTTGAAATGCATGCATTAAAAACCTGCCAAACACTCTTGACTCCTCTGGGGACACCCCGAAACCAGGCCAAAGCTCCTGCTGCTTTCTTAAGCTTCATGCTGCAGCTGAGCATCATCCCTCTTCCCAGCTCAGTGTGCTGCCTGCTCCTGGCAGGCCTCAGGGCACAAACACCATCTCCAAGGGACTCTGCCTCCTCTTCTTGGCTTTAAGATCCTTCCAGGATTTCTCTAACTACTTTCTGAAAGAGGAGCCTTTCCCAGGGGTGCTTGGCACTCAAAATTCATGCCTTACTTGAAGGGACTCTCCCTGTCTGCTGGGTAGTTTCTGTAATTCACAGTGGTCTGAGCATCACTGCAGCCACCCTAAATGACCACCCAGAGATTGTCCTTGCTTTTGCATCTGGCTCTAGTGGAAGCACAGTGCCATGGGAGAAGCTTGCAGCACAGCTGTGGCACTTACAGGACAGCAGTCCCTTCCCTCTCAGCCCTGCGTCTAGGGAATTATTGCAGGAGCTACCTTCAAGTCACAGCAAAGAACCGGTGACTGTGCCGAGAGGTGCTCCAAAAGCTCTGACAAGTCTGGGACCAAGAGAAGAGGGAGCAGGAATGCTTGATGGACAGTGGTTTTGTGGCATGGAAGACATTTGTGTGTGCACAAGAGAGAGAAAGAGAGAGAGAGAATGCCTTCTACTGTAGATTCTCTGATGTTCACCAAGGGTTGAGCTCCACAACACTCTCTCCTTTAATGGGTCTCAATGAAGGTTTCTTTCTCATGTTCTCTCTTCTCTAGTTTATCCCCTATCTTCATGGAACACATTGTAGGAATTTTTAAAATTAGAAAGTTTTAAGAAAGTTATAAAAACTGAGTTATCTCTCTGTTCCATCCCAATGTTCCATTTGTTTGAAATCAGCCCTAAACCTTCAAAACTCCAGAGGTCAAAGGAGCTGTGCAGCCACACTAGAAAGTCATGCGACAAAAGGTGCTCCCGTGCCACTAACCAGACAAAGCCTTACAGGAGTTGAACTGAATTCAATGAGTCCTGCTGAAGGATGTCCACTCAGCCTTAGAGGCTCTGTGAATTTGGCAGAGTTGCTGCAAGAGAAATCTCATGCTTCAGCTCTGGGCAGGTTCATTTCACTCTAAACAAATCCACAGTGCCTGCAGGTAGAAAACTCATTCCTCTGAAAGCTGGGCTGGCCCTGCCGTAAGTGGGGATGAAGATTGCAGCTCCCAAACTCCAGCTGTCCCTGACATCTGGAAGCCCAAACCACTAGGATCCCAGCAGGACACTGGGAACCAAACAAGATCCCAGCTGCTTCTCACAGGACACCACTGCAAGGATACTCATGAAGCTCAAATTCCAGCCAGCAAGGATGGGACCATGCAGAGAGGAAGGGAAAAGGGATGAAGTACAGGCTGTAGTACTGCCCCAAGGACATGCTGCTCTGCACTCTTGCCCTTTGGCCAGTTTGGGGCACGGGAAGGAAGAATTCAGAAGGAAAAATTCAGAAGGAAGAATTCATGCACATTCAAACAAACACGCTGCCATTGACTCCAAATCTTTGCCAGGACAAACAGCTTAAAGACTAACCATGAAAAAAACCCCAACACGTTGCTGTATATAAAACCCCTGCTCTCCCTTCGCGCCTCCCCAACAGCGATTAGATGCCTAATTTGTTAGGCAGCAAGAGAGAGAGAATGGGAAGGCTCAAGGGAGAAAAACGAAGCAGCTCAGAAGCATGAAAGAGAGAGCTTTAGAAGCATAAATCTTATTTTAGAGTGATAAATACTGGCAGAAATGTATTTCATATGCCTGTGGTTCCCTGGCAGGCCAGAAAGCCACTTTTGTTTTCCAAAGTGAAATGGTTACCTTTTATATTAATATGATTATTGAAGATTAAGGCGGATTTGCATCAAGCCAGCTCCACCCAGACAGCCTGCAGCAGCAATCCACAGAAGCATGTACATGGGGGTAGGCTTGGGAAATAGCCTGCTCCAGGTAGAAGAGCATGTCAAGAGATTAGAGGTGCCACAAAAAATATTATCAACAATAAGGCTGCCTTCAGTGCTCTCCCTCCAGAGCAGGGAGGAGGGCCTGGGAAACATACTCCCCTTGTCATCCCATGAGCCCAGACATGAGGCGGTAGAGAGGCTTAGAAATAATTCCTGCTGGCCACAGGGAGGGAGCATGGGGTCTGTGTGACTCTCTGTAGCAACCTGCCATAGGGGGTGTGACAGCAAGGCTGGCTCTGCCTGGTGTACTGGAATGGGTGTGAGTCACTGTAGAGAAAGACGCGGCACTGTCGGCTCCAGGAGCGCGAGGTGGAGGGGGTGTGTGTGCGGAGGAGTCGCTGCAGGTGATGGGGTGGATGTGTGGGCTGAGGGTGGATGTGCTTTAGTCACTCTGTGAAGCAGAGAACCAGTGCTGGCTCCTGAGGAGGGAGGAATTGCCATGGAGAACCAGGCAAAGGCTGTTTGTGAGTTTATGTGTGTGTGCATGTGTGCTTGCATGCAGCAGGCACCTCGGAGAAAGGGGTGGGAGTGTTTGGCTGTGTGAGAGGCGCTGCAGGGGACAGGGTGGGCGTGCAGGGATCATGGGAGACAACCAGTGTGTGTTTGGGAGAAGGGCTGCAGGGAAAGGGGTGGGAACACTCCTTCTGAGTGCGTCCCCTGAGTGAATCACTGTAGGGAGCAGGGTGAGAGGGCAGGCTCTGTCATGTGCATGTGCACGTGTGAAGGAGCTGCTCTAGGGGACAAGGAATGACCTCTGCTGTCTGTGAGCTATTGAGGGGTAAAGGGACAGGAGTGGTAGCTCTGTATGAGTGTGTGTAACAGGCCAGGAGTGGAGGCTCTGGGAGCACGTAGCAAGTAGGGTGGGAGCACTGGTGCTGTTGTGTGCTCCCATGCAGCATGTCCAGCATGAGACCAGGAGAAACCCTTGGGTTGTATGTGATACCACTGCAAAGACCCCCCCAGGGGTCATTGTTATGCCTCTGCTATCCTGTGCTGGCCTTGGTGCCCTATTTCCTTCAACAAGTCCTGGCTCTCAGCAGTCTGACCATGAACAGCAGGAAGCTATTTGAAGGATGCCCTCACTCAAACCAAGCACACCTCCAGTATTTCTGGATGCTAATAACATCCCCAGCAATCCAGCAGTGCCAGTTTAGAGGGCCCCCAAGTATGCTACCCTGCAGGTCGGGTAGGAAAAGGGCATGGTCTTTGAATTACAGCTCACTACAGTCGCTTATGGGGAGGCCTCAGAGCCTAAGGAATCACATATATCCTGGAGTAGCAATCACTTCCTGACATTTGCCCTGTGTAGGACACCTCCAGGCCTGCAAACTCCTGCAGGGCACCGGCATTGGCATTCAAGCATCCTTGAACGTTCTCTCGCCTTCCAGCCAACCTTGTCCTGGGTGGCCACCTGAGAGAAATTCCCTCACTGGCAGTGAGACCCTCAGCCCCTCAAAGCTCTTCCTCTGGTCAATGCATGCCTAGATTCAGCAAGAGGAGTAGCCTCACACTGGACAGGGCATTATGTTTCCACACGGATGCTTCCACCTTCCTTCCATCCTCCACCCGCAGGCAGTGGCACAGCTCAGCCCTGCTGGGGAGGGACCCTCCTCCCGGCCGGCTCGCCCACCTAGATTTCAAGCTAGCATCTGACATGCATTTTGACACAGCCGTGCCTCCCCTCTTTTTTCCCCACTACCTTGCCTTGTTTAGAGCCTGGTTTTTTCTTCCATTGCCAAAACACAATGACTGTTATAATTAACAGATTATCTCAGTGCGACAGCTGCAGTCCTTTGAAAATTAGGTTGAATAACAGGATCCTGCCGTATGGTAATTTCTTTTCATCTCTCAAATATTTTCTCTCTCTCACTCTCATTTCTACCTCATTTCTATTTTTCTTTCTTTCTTTTCTCTCTCCCCCCTCCTACATTTCACCAGCTCCCTGACTGCACGAGCAGTATCTTTGGGGTGAGACAGGCTGAAGGGCTCTCTCAGCCTTCATCAGCTGTTTTCATTCCCCTTCTTTTACTACCACACCTCACAGAGAAGCAGTGCTTGCGAGTAGGTTCATAAACACGTCGGGAAAATACGTGCCCACCAGAGGCAACGGTCAGGGGCCCTCTCTGAAGCCCCACTGGTTCAGAAAAGCAGCCCAGGGAATTTCATGGGGAGGGGAGAGACTGGGATGCAGTAGCCTGAACCACTGCATGAAACTTTGCCACAGGGAGCTGAGTGCAACGTTGCAGCTGAGTGGTTTGCACAGTTAGCCAGGGTGCTCTACCCACCCACTACCCCTCCGCCTTCTTGCTGACTCAGTATCTGCCCCTGACTCACCACTTGCTCACTGAATGGGGACTGGCAGTACTTACACGGCATCCTTCTCTCGCTCAGGCAATAGCTCTGCCACTTACCACCCCCTTTCCCATTATCCACCTACATCTGTCTCTCTACCAACTCAATCAACCCAAGACAGGCAGAAAAGCAGCTTGCTGGGGATTCGGGGTTTCAAAACCAAAATAAGAACTGCTCCCAGCTGGACCCAAATTAGAGGCTCTGGAAATCTCCTCCTCCAGGACTAGAGATCCCCTGGCCCTAGCTGTAAACAGGACTGATCCATTCGCAGAAGTGGCTGGACTCCTCGGTCTCTGCTTGGGCAAATGCACTAGCACACAGCGTTTCAGGATGTGAGGATGACCAGCCAGACATGTGGGATGGGTCTGTTGGAATGGTGTCCGGGATTTGGCAACTGAAAGGTTTCAAGTTCATTATGTTCTGGACTCAAGAAGTCTGCAACTTTGTTGTTGACTGCACCGGGAGCATTAGTTAATTATTGTCAATGCCTGGCTTGAACTCACGCAAAATGCCTTGGTCCTGCACTGCTTATTTCAGCATGTCTGTAATCTATACAATATCATCTGTTACACTTAAACAATGCTTTTTCCTTTTGAAAAACAGGGAGAGATTCCTCCATACAACATGTCCATCACAGCCTGACATTCCTCTGCAGAAACCAGTTCCAGCTGGGTCCTGGGCCCCCTCCCGCCTCCTCAGCACAGCCATTTCCTTTCCTCCCATGGAGTTCCACCTCATTTATTTCTTTAATCCCAACTCAGTAGAACAGAAACTCTTTGTCACTATTATTCTGCCAAAAGCCAAGTAGTTTTATAACAAACACTCATCCATTCCATTGTATTTCAGCAGTCTCCAGCAATGCTTCTCCTCGTCGTCCATGATCTCTCTCTTTTCATCCTTTGCCACCCTCAACCCCGCATTTTCTCTCTGCTTTCACTCCAGGCCCTGTGATAGCTCATGGCATTTATAGCACATCTCCTCATTCATTCACTGTCACTTAGCCAAATGTTACCTTCATTTATTAATTCTTCTTTTTTCTAGTAGCATCCCTCTTCTGAGTGCTTTGTACAGTCCTACTTACGTATCCAATAATAGTATTTTCCCAATGAGTGAGTCATATACCCCTTTGCTGACATTTAGAATTCTCCTTGTTCTTTGAAACACGTTTATTCATTCCCCATCTCTACAATTATATATGTCTACTCATGGCGTTGCATTTCCTACAGCAGCTGTGCAGCGAACAGATGATTCGTGCAAATAGCCCAGCAAAATACTTTTTCCTCCTGGTACCTTGACATCCTCCATTTTAATTATGTAGGCCAAAGCTAATTCAAGCTATGATGCAATCAAAAATGGGGGACAGCTTAATTTAAAAAACACCCCACCCTTTCCTTTGTTCTTGCTCAGTCCAGTTTTCCATCTTATTTCCCCACCTATTCTCTGCCTCTTTCAATGCTGTTGGTAGCAGAGTACATGGAGGCTGCAATTGTTATTGGGCCTCTGATTTCATAGGTGCTGAAAATATTGTCAGTGGGAAACAAACTTAGCTTCAGACCGTTTCTGGGCTGAAAGGACCAAAAAAACAAAGGAGCATTACTCAGCTAATACAGACACGTAAATGTCTTACCCACTAACCCACGTAATAGGTACTTCATGGCCAGGGAATGATGCTTATCCCCCTAAATCTCTCTCCAGGTAGCTCTAGAAAGCAATTAATCTGGCAGCCCCTCCTTGTTCCTCACTGTGGCCCTATTCCTTCCCCCACAGTTCTTTGCTTCTCTTTGAGTCCTTAGTCAGCCTTGCATATTCCATATTTTATTTATTCCTTGCTACTCCTCTTAATCTGCATAGGCCAAACCCTAAGCTCCGGAGTCACCCTGACTCATTTCCTACCCAGGAAAAGCAATGTTTTATATCAGTGGGAAAGCCTGTGATGTCAATCTGGACAGAGACTGATTCTGCACGGGGACTCCCGCATGATTATTTCTTGTTCTCACTCATTCAGGTCTCCATTTAGCAACATGCTTAAGCATGCACCCAACTGTAAACCCATGCAAGTCCCATTCAGCTTCTCAATCGCTTTCTTCTGCAACATCTGTGTTGATGGTTCCCACATCTTCCAAACACAACAGATTCTCCCTCTGTGCTTCCTCTTCCTAACCTCTCTCTGTTACCCACTCACCAACATCCTTCCTCATGCTTTGAGAAATTGTTTTCTCCGGTTTTTTTTCCTTTGCTTGTTTGGATTTTCTTATTTTCACTGCTGGCAGGGGAGTCCAGCTTGCAATTTCACCTCCCTGTTCCTGAGATTGCTATGTTGAATGAAACACTGACTTCCCCCTCTTCTCTCCAGCATTCTGAAATACTGAATTGGGCCACTAAGGAGAAAAGCTATTAGCCAGGACTGCTGTCTCTGATACCGAAACAGAGCTGGCAGCAATATTTACAGGCGACTTTGAAAGCTCCAAGGATGGCTTGTGGCCAAAGCTGATGATATCCACCCCCTCTTTTTTTTAATGATGTCTTCCTATGACTCAGTCTGGTCCATAAGTCAAAATAAGATTTTTTTTTTTACCCATCTTCCCTTTAAGCAATGAGAACAAGAGCCTAAGAACAGAACGCTGTAGCATCACGGACAGGACAAGTTACGTCACGAGTAATGCAACTTGGGGTGTCCTTGGTAGCTTAAAAAGAAGCAGAACAAAAGGCGTACGTCCTCTTTCCGGAGAAATGAGTTTTGGCAGAGCTAAACTGGCAATTGCCTGAGTTTTCTAAACTTAGTTTTATCTGTAAGCAAAGCAAGAAACACGCGGGAAGCAGAGACACGGTGACCTCGGGGGCTCATGACTTCCCAGGCTCAGCAAGGAGCTGCCGTGCCCTTTATTATCCACCACTGTGCAGAGGCAGAGCCTCGAATAAAGGGACAGTGTCGGGGGAGCTGTGACAGCTCTTTCAGAGTGGGGCTGCGGTGTACCCAGCCAGCCTGCCCACACAGCCGTACCTGTGCCTCCAGCCACGCAGTCTGCAGCGACAAACAGCCACTCAAACACCTGATAAACGAGCAGTTCAGCCTGAGACCACTTAATTTGCTCCTTGCCTTCTTTGTCTGCCAGTGGCAGGGAAAAAATGCATGTTTGGAAATTGGTAGTGTTGTGTATAGCATTACCAGGCTGGAGTTATACTGACTGCTAGACTGCTACAGGAAAAAAAAACCAAACAAAAAAAACCACCAAACAAACAAACAAACAACAACAACAAACCCCCTACAAAACCCAAAAACCAAAAAAAAACCACCACCCCAAAAAACAACCCCTCCAAAAAAACCAAACAAACAATCAAAAAAACCCAACAAACAAAAACCCAAACAAAGCCAACAAAAAACTAGGAAAAATTAAAAAAAAAAAAAATCCAGAAGAGGGTAGCAGGCTGAGAGCTGTGAAGAAGGGTGGGGTGTGAGTGGGGGAGAGCCAGGCAAGGAAATAGGGAGAGAAAAGACACAGTACTGTATCCAAGAGTAGATACTATGATGATGGGGACATTAAGAATATGATAGATAGGCAGGGAAGGAAGGCAAGCAGACAGAGGAAGGTACAGAGAAAGAGACAGAGACGAGGGAGGGAGAAAAAGAGAGAGAGGCAGAATTAATTTAGGAGGAATATACTGAAAACATAATCTTCTCAACAGAGTTAAAAAAGAGAACGAGAGAGAGAATTAAACAAACAGCGACAGGAAACTGAGAAAGAATAACTTTTTTTTTATGAGCTTGTTAACATTTGTGAAGTTAAGTAACCCTAAATTTATGCCATTAATTTGCATGTATTACATTTTTTTTTCTGTGCTGCCAGTTTATAGTCTCTGTGAAACCTTTAAAAAGTGGGTTTTTTTCTCCTTTTCCCTTTGCCTGTGTTAATTAAGGCTTGTGATATATGTATATTTTTACACTGCTTCTATGCTCTAGCATTTAATCATGAAATGGCCCTTTTTGCCTTTTCTTTGGGCTGCTCCTGCCTCATCCTTTCACCTGCACAGAAGCCTGAAGAGGTCTGCGGGTCCACCCACCTGCACCGATCTGCAAGCATGCCTAGAGCCAGACTGAGACCCCACGATCCCAGGCTGGGATTCTCCCTGTCAAACAAGGCAGCTTTCACAACAGGGAGAGGCTCTTCAGCTGGTGAAGGGTTAACAGTTCCAATGCACTAGGGCATTCACATTGCCATACTGAAGCACACGGTATTTACACATTAGCAATCACTGGGGAGCCATAAATCGGATTCTCAGGGGAAATCCAGCCAAAGAACAGAGTGAGATTCCTAATGAAGGAAGTCACAGCCAAAGCTGGGGGAGGCACAAGTGACAGATACCCTCTAACCAGCTGCTGGAATAAAAGGGGATGCAGGTCATCCTCCAGGGCTAGAATTATCCAACCTAGGATGCACACAGAAAGAGCTGCTGTAGAAAATGCGAGTCCAGTTTCTCCCCTGCTTCCAGGGGACTGCACCACGCCAGTTCTCAGGAGCAGTGTCCCTCCCCTCCTCCCAAGGACTCCTCTTTCTGGGCAGACAGATCTCTCTCCTAAGCACATTGCTGACTTTGGAAGCGCCCAAGGCCAACACAAAGCGTAGCTGGTGGAGCCCTTTTGGCAGCTGTCCCAGCGAGCATATTTCTGAGCTCAGCTGGACAGGAGTCCTGGTCCTAAATGTGCTTTGATTGCTCTGCTCCTCTCCAAAGGCTCTGTTTCTCCCAGCTGTAAGCAGAGTTTGCTGAAGCAAGAAGCAGGTTGCTAAGTCTGGTTTGGATGCTGTTTGGTCCTTAGTGGAGCTGATGGGACTCATCTTGTTAAAAGCCAGCTGAGCTGAGACCATGAACATTGAACATTGATTCAGACCTAATCACCCTCCACGGGAGTCACAGCAACTGGAGGAGGGAATAGGGGGGATTGCTGGTCACAGCAGAGGTGGTGTTCCCTCATCCCCTATGGAGGAAGCTTGTGATCTCCTTGGGGTCTGACAGGCATATGAGAGGTCTCTGGAGGGTCTCTGCTGGACTGGAGTTGGGAAGGAGAGGTAGGGGAGACAGACCAGGCTTTCCACACTGTCATTTATTTTGCCATATGGGGGTGTTGAGCACCAGAGAGGATATTCTGATTTACTCCCTGGCTTACCGTTGCTGTGGCAACGGGAGAAATACAGGCCAAACCAGGCTGCATCTGCAATGTGGTGGTAATAGGGAGTTTGGATTCCCATGTGTGTGTGTGTGTTTGTTTGTTTGTTTGTTTGGCTGTTACAGGAGCCACATGGTAAAAAAGCACCGTTGTGATGAAAAGGGAATGAGGTCTGGATTGTACCCAGACAAATACACCCTCCTCTCATGCAACAGCCAAACAGCCATGCATGCAGTTCTGCTGACAGCACACAGCCCAAGGAACACCAGCACACACATGTGGCCTTTCTTCCCACCACAAGTACACCCCTGGAGCTGGGGGCCCTCCGCTGCTCTCCCACCCTTAAAAGAAGCTGGACTTCTTATTTCATAGGTACAAAGCCCCAGACACTTTGTAGTTGGGCTCTGAAATGCAGCTAAGAGTCTAGGGCCCCCCTAGTGTCAGCAAGAGAATCTCCTCTGCTGTGAGACCCACACATTCCAATCAGCAGTGATTCTAAGGGATCACAATCCCCCCACTGGTTACTGACAAATACTCCTCCCTGCAAATACTCCTCCAGCACATCGTAGTGACAAGTTCTTACCTCCCCCCCACACACACTCCCCAAGCTGATCAACAAAACAAACTCAGCCCTTTCTCAACAGTCATATCCCCAATTGGGAGAGATGGCCTTTCTTGCCAACATCAGAGTGAGCCCTCAGGTCACATAATTGGCCTGCTGCAGACACCAGCCTCCAACAGTGTGGACTCATGAGTCTGCCAGCACAGTTCCCACCCCAGAAAGCAAGTTGTAGAGCACAGTTAAGTACAGGCTCTTTCCTTCCCTCTCCTCCAGCCTGCTGGAACCTGAGTATCCTCATCCTAAAGACTGGCCCTCTGGAGAAAGGCTCCATGTCCACTGCACCCAAAATATTGGCCCCAAAGACTAGCTTTAGATTAAGTGCAAGGAAGGCAGTTTTGCAACTGCCCCTCATGGCCCCAAAGCTTTTTCCTGCAGTGCTGGAAGCACAAAACAACCTTGTAACAAGATAAAGTTGCTATTCAGCCCTACCATGATCTGTTCTTCCTTATCCCACAGTCCATAACAGCCTGAACATAGCATAGGTGCAGGGAAGAATGGCCACGTAACAGGACAAAGACATGGTGTGCTCAGGCATAGAGACTTTGGAGTTCCTGGAAATCAGACTCCTAATCAGCTTTGGGGGTCCTCTGTTGCAACTTTTGCAAAGGAGAGGCAAAGTCCATGGCAGAGATAGACTGAATTTCCCCAGTCTGGCAGAGCAAGAGCCAGGACAAAGGCAGGATTTCTCTATAAGGACAGCACACTTGGGGTGAGACACCAGCAAAGACAAGGGGTGTCACTGAAAGGCTGGTGATGCCAGTAACCTGTTGGCTGCTGCTAATAGTGACACTGAGATAAAAAAAGTGTGGGGGAGGGGGGAAACAAAGGCACTAAGGTTGAGCTGGAAAAGATGAGGTGATGGAGATGAGAGCCTCTCCAGGCATGAAAACAGAACATTGTGCAGAGAGGAGATGTCCAGCTCGATCCCAACAAGGACAGCCACAGAGAATGTGTGGTGGCTGCTGGTGTGCTGCAGGAATGCTGTGAGTTTGCAGAATGCCTGTCCACCCAGGGTGTGCAGGAGAGGTGAGACAGGATACAGATTCACCCCCCTTGACTCCTGGCTGCCTTTTCTCTCATTATTCCTGAGACTCCATCTGGCCTCACTATTTTTACACACATACATATTAAAAAAAAAAAAAGAAAAAAGAAAAAAGAAAAAAAAGAAAGCTAGAATAAACACTTAATTTCTAACCTAATCAGCCCTTCTCTCACTAATTAGCACCCTCTGAGCACATCCACAGGCTGTGAGAGACACTCTGGGGCTGATAATGACCCCCAACCTGCAATTGCATATGCTGAAGGGTCAGCAGAGCCAAGAGCAAGCCTGGGGAGGCAGGGAACAGAGCGACCTCTGTCATTGTTTTTTTTTTTTCTCTGAAATGTGGGATGATGGAAAGGGGATGTGTCTTTTTTGGCAGGGTCCCTTGTGCGTGCACGTGTGTGTGTGTTTCTGTGAGAGAATGTGTGTGTGCACACATGTGTGTCGAGGAGGGGGGGAAGCTGGAGAGGTTTGGAAGGAGGGAACTGGAACAACATTTTGGCACTGAGCCCAAACCTGAAACACATGCCAATTTATGCCTCTTGCTGGTGGTAATGAAGGGCTCCGTTCAGGACACACGGGACACTAATTAAGGGGCTTCAAAGGCGGCTTTCTGCAGAGTGCTCTCTAAAGGGGGGCTGAGGGGAGGAAGGAGCACAAGAGGGGGGTGTTCTCCACTCAATGGAAGACTTCTGGCTCCTAGTGCTGCTGGGGAAGGCACTTTTTCTTTCTCGCTGTCTCCCATAGCAACTCCTACCCGTGAGAGCTGAGAAGGTGCAAGCATCTGGCAGCTCCGGGCCAGCCCTCAGCAGCCAGCAGGCAAGGCAGGCTCCAGTATGCAAAGGTGGAAAAGCAGCGTGGCAGAGAGGAAGAAAAGAAGAAGAAGGTGGAACTGGGGAGGCAAATCGGTGTAATTACAAAGGTAGCACCTAGAGCAACAGGAGTTGCCGTTAGTCTCCCGGGATTTGGAGGGACAAAGCTCTGGATCACTGCAGATCAAAACTCCATAGCTCAGCCTTGTCAGCTTCATCCCATGGGGTTATTTCATAGGAAAGTGTGGGTGGGACAGACTCTGACAATAGGAAAATGGACAGGGCTGGGAACATGCCTCCATCATGTCAGTCTGGGCACAAGGGCTTAGCTGGGCACCAGAGACAAAAAAAAACTGCACAGGCACCCAAAGAGCTCTAGCCCACTCCCAGGAGATTCACAGACCTTGGCCCTACAACCTCTAAGCATTGCAGATTCACTCGTAGCTGAGTGTTCCCATGTCACAGGAAAGGAGCCCGGCCACGGAATGGGTGACGTGACTCAGCCATGGAAGCCTCAGTTCAGCTCTCCTGCTTCCTACCTGTTACCTTATCCTCACACCTGCCTGCCCTCCCTCCACCAGAGTAAACATGAAACAGCAGCGCTGGTGAGAAACAGGACTGTGCTGAGATTGATGAAATGGGGACAGAGTGTGGGAGGAAAGAGAAGAATAAATTGGCAGGGAGAGCAACAGAGTGTTAGTGAGAGACATGAAGAAAGGATGAGTGAGAAAGGTAGTGAGGAACAGAAAAGAGAGAATAGAGGGTTATCATGGATTATAGTCACTGGGCCATGCACCACACAGAGAAAGTGAGGGGAAGAAAAGAGAGGTGATATGAGCACATGAAAAGAAGTGAGAAGAGGCTCATAAGAGCAAGAGAAGCAGACGGCTTGAGAGATGAGCAGTGTTTCGCTGATCCTGCACGACAGCATGTTGCCTGCCATCACTCACCACCCCACAAGCTGCCAGAATGCCCCACAGCTTCTCTTGGTTTCAGACAGAGCTGTCTTCTCTATGCCAGGCAGTCTCAGCACCACACATGGGTCATCTGGACACAGCTCTTTGGGAGCCAGAACCAGTCCAGCCATGGTGAACCACAAGTACACATTATTTAACCAAGGTGAAGCAGAAGGTCTTCAGTACCACTCTAATGCTTCTCCACAATTGTTTCATTTTAACTAAACTAAAGCTAGTTTTTCTAACCTTTCTGCCCTCTCCTGTTCACTGTCCTCCTATGCACCAGCCCACATTTAACTGCTTTTTCCGGATGACCTGCTCCGTGTCTCCCATGTTCAGTGTCGCCTGGCTACAAGCACGGCCACCTGCAGCCCAGAGCAGTTCAGCAGGGCTGTGCCTGCCACTGGAGACAAGGAGGGAGGAGGTTCACCCTGGAAGAAGCACCTGGGGTGAAACTGGCTGAGGTGTGGCTGAGGCCAGTGACCGCCCAGAGCAAGAAGGACAGTGCAAGGCAGTTCTTAACAGCAGCTCTTGGGCAACAGGCTCCACATGCATATCCAGAAATTCCCTGGTTTTTCTTACTACTGCCCAGCAGTAGTAAGAAAATGGTGAATCTTGCTGCCCAGCCTGAGCAGTTTCTGAGAAGGGGTGGTCAGGTTCCTAGGCAGGCAGAATCAAAAGGGGAATGGATGCAGAAACACATTATGGTGCTAGAATCAGCCCTACAGCAGGTTTTGCGACTGCCTGGGCTGAGGAACATCTGGGGTCTGCTAGGATCTGCAGAGAAAATAGATCAACCTCAAGGAGGTACAGGCACAGTCTCAGATGCAATTGCAAGACATAGCCTTGGAAGGGCTTAGCTCCACCACTGACCCTTGCCTCATCCAAGCATAACAACCAGGCCAGACAAGTTCAGGGCACTCATGGGCCTGCCTCCACCCATCTCACAGACCACCAAATACTTCCCAGCAGCTGCTAACAGCTGCTGAGCCTTTACAAGGAAACCCACAAAAGATCAAAATCGAATGGAAGAGCAGAGCTGATCATCAGCCTCTTCTGACCATAGGGGAAAACCAGGCAACACATTCGGGTTCACAGAAAGACACCAGCCTTAGTTTCCATGGAGAGAGGAAACAGGAACACTCTCCAGCTTCCCCCTTCATCTCCCAGTTCTTCCTTCTCCCCCCACACCTCACCTTTCTGCCCTGTGCAATCCAAATTGGACACCACGCCAAAGACAGATAAACAGGCAACTAGTGAATCACTCTTATGAAGTTTGAACTTATCATTAAAAAAAAAAAAAAGAATAAAAATGAAAAACATGAAAAGAGGGAGAGAAAATCAAAGCTGGGATTACAGGCTTAGCAAGCATGAGTGCATATTCAGCCTACACTGTTCCCTTTGTGACTCTGTCACACCGGTAGACTGCTAAGAGAGTTATACCATTACTAACATGACAGCATTGTCCTATACAGCCTGGATTAGAAATCCCAGTGGCTGTGTGGAGGGGAAAAGTCCCTTGGCAGAGGCAGGCACTTGGCCTCATGATGCCTTCCGCTCGCAGCATGCTGGCCAGGCAGGGAGAAGTATCCAATTATCAGACAGGCCCTGCCTTTTCCTAGACCAGCTTTCTTTCATTGTCTGACTGCTTTCTCCCTGGCCAGTGATGCCTGAGAAGTCTGTCACGCAAGAGAAACTCAAGATGGTCCAGGCAATTCCTGAATCAGGCAGACTTCTCACAGCTGAACCCCTGCTCCTCCTCACAAATACGAAGTCTTCTCCAAGTATGGATAGGATTCAGTCTTGAAGGTGGTGAATATCTCATTCACCAACAGAGGACCTCCAACAACTGCCTGGAAAACTGGATCTCCTTATTCTCTGCTGGGCAGGAACATCAGTCAGTTGTGATTCCTTCACATTTCTCTGGCCTAAAAATCATCCTACTGAGCCGAGACTGATTGCCCTCATTACTTCCACTTCTTAAGCAGGATCACACCAGTTTTTAAACACATCAAAGACATGTATGTTGCTCTGATGCATTTTTCAAAAGCTTCCTTTTCCAAGTAATCCCCATAAAAACATCACCCAGAACACCACAGCAATCAGATAATCATCCATACCCTCATCCACTGTTTGTACCCTTTGTGATGTCCTCGGGGTCTGTGTTTCCTCACTGGGACAGTGGTGTTATAGGGTGTCTGTGAACTGGCATGGATTGACAAGAAAAAGGCAGCTGGCAACAATAAATGCATCACCCCAGCCAGGATGCAGAATGAGGAAAGGTCATCGTGTAAAGTGGTCTCTCATTGCTCTGGCAGCAGCCAGCATTCAGCTTATGTGGTCACCAATGCAGGGGCTCAGCCTTGGTACCACTGAGGGAAGATGAGCTGGATGCTGCATGAATTGGCTGTGTCAGTCCCTGGGTCTTCAGAGAGGGATAGAGGAGCTGGAGTGAGAAAGGCAGTGAGCTGAGAGGAGGAAAGAATTGGGTATGCAGTGCCTGGAGGGTGAGGGTCAGGACCAAGAGTAGCAGAAGGAGCTGCCTAGGACAGCTGCTCACCCAGATGGTCCCCAGTCTGTAGCCTTCAGATCTTGCCTTATCTCCAGCCCTGTGGCTGGTGCTTGTGGCCTCATCTCCCCACATCTCTGCTCTGCAGCCAGTAAAGCCACTGGTGGGGCAGGCTCTGTACCACTGCCGGAATTGGGGCAGGGACCATTCCTCATTCACAGAACCCCAGTACTCTTTTCTCTGTCCCAACCCAAAGAGACAAGGGAAAAAACCACAGTTTTTCTTTCCAGAGCTGCCCCGGGGCTAATATACAATATTTTATGGCCCAGTTCTTAGCCTATTTGCATTTTGTATTTTTACTTCAACTGCTGTTTGTTTCCAGGCATTTGGGATGCCTAATGATTTTCAAAGCACTGTTTATTTTAATCCCTGTAATTTATTAATAAATTAGTTGGCCTCAAAGTGCTTGGGAAAGAAGGGCAAGGAAGTTGTAACCAGTGCTTTGAATAAAGCATCAAACTGTCATATGATCACATCAAAGCAACAGCAAGCAGATCACTTTGTTGGCTATATCATGATACAGCCTCATAGGTCCTCCAGCTTGGTGTCACGTTTCTTCATACATGTCACCCTGCAACTCTACCAGGCTCACCAACTCCAAAGATGTAGTAAAAAATAGCAATACCCAGAGGCAGCTCCCTCTGAAAAGTCTGCCCCTTCTCACCCTCTGCGTGTTGTGAGAATGTAACATGCCACCGTGGTGCAGATAATATAAACCATGCTGACATCCACGTGGCTGTGCAGGCAAGGTGGTAATCTTCCCATAAATCACAGGTGCACTCAACCTCCACTGCACTCTCTTCAGCCCAGTGCTCTGTGGCAAGGCTACAGTTTCACGCACAGGGCAGTCCCTGAAAAAACAGTGAGCATAAACCCTGTTAATCATGCAAATGAAGGTCTTGGAATCTCTGCTAGTCAGTCCCAACAGGAACGTGCCAGGTTTTCTCATCACCAGAAAGCAACTGACAGATCCTGAAAATCCTAGGGGCTGCCCTCAAATAACTTCTCCCATCTCCAGGGAAGCTGTGAGTGTGCCCCATCATGTGTTTATGAGCCTGCCCCCATCTAGGGCCTTAAGACCAGGTAAAGTATTTTGCAGCTGTCACCTTCACCACATCCTCACTGCTGCAAAGCCCATTTGCTCTCAGTGATCCCACTGAGATAAAGATCCCCTTTCTCCCATCTCACGTTGACCTGCCAGCATTGAACACGTTAGTCATGGGCTAGCATTTGCCAAGGACTCGCAGGAAACAGAAGCCTCTCTCTACTGTAGTGGCAGGGCTTGCTGCAAGTGTACATCTTGTGCTAAAGGGCTGAGGTGATTCCACAAACAGCTCTCTGAAAGCAGCCTGAAGTTGCTGCTGGTTGTCATGATGAGTTAGTTGTGCTAGATGTCCTCCAGAAGCACCATTCTGCTTGGGAATAGACAATGACTACTGTTTAGAGGGGTTGAACACATCCTGCCTGAACTAGCTGATTACAACAGCCAGCACGGCTGTCTGGCACGGGGGGGACCACCTGCACTCGTGTTCTCTTTGTACTTTTGGATAAATTGACAGAAACAGAGATGCCTTGAGGAAGGCGGTGGTAGGATAGAAGCTCCTTCACACAGGATGCAGAAAGAACAAAAACATTTTCGCAATGCCAGTTGCAAAGCGGATTCCAGAGTGGATCTCCTTGCTGATATCCACAGGTGCTGTCAGTGCCGATGCAGCCTGAGCAGAAGTGAGCCCAGCCTGGCTCTGCACCCATCTAAAGGCAGGTGCCTGCATGCCCAGCAGCTCAGATGCAACACATTTGCAGGAGAAGTGTATATCAGGAGTGCCAGGTCAGGCACCTTCCTGGGATCAGTGGTCACAGCAACAGATTTCTCCCCTCCCCACCACAGATTAGGCCCTCAGCTCCAGAGGCAGCTCCAGTTCCTGCAGAAACATCACTGCTGAGTGCTCACTGTGCATTGCCATAGCCCCAATCACCACATTAATATTTTTGCTTCTATTCTTTAAGTAAAACCCCCCTTCTCTCCAAACTGCATTTCCCATCTGATGGTGAGCCCAGAGCCAAGGGCTGACTACCACAATGCTTTCTGGCTCCCCACCACTTTGAGGGGTGCCAGCTTGCCAACAGAGCATCCCTCCTCCCTTTCTTCCTTCCCTGACTCCCTGCACTCCCAGCACCTCTTGCCAGCACAAGAAGAGCCACGTGGGGAGGCACTGAGACTGCTCACCCTCTTTCCTAGCTGTTTCCTCTCTCCCATCTCCTCCCTGTGTGTGGCACTCTGGTGGCACCTACCCACTCATTGGGAGGACCGCCAGAGACATCGTGTCTGCCCTGCCCCTGGTACTCAACATCTGACACCTTGTTTTGAGGGTATATCAACCACCCCAGCAGCCTTTCCCTCTCACCCAGACCCCCAGAGTCAACAGGCAATAATCCATGCTGTGCAGGAAGAAAAGGGATGGCATGAATCCCAGCACTCTGCCCTGTGTTGTGGACAGGGAATTATCTTCACCCTACAAAGAAGATGTAACTCTGCTCTTGGCTTAATTGTGGGCACTCAGTTGATAAAGTCAGGTTATTACGTGCATGCCCTGGCAAGGCACCAGCTCTCCTACCTGCCCATCTTCCCTGGGGCAGGGACCCCCTGCTTTAACAAAGCCTGATCACCCAGCGAGTTCTCCTGTGTGGCAGAGGAAATAGAGATCTTCAAAACAGGATTTGAATTGAGTCCTCTGTTTGATGATGTACCACTTAAAGAGAAGGCCAGGGTGGATGAACCCTGATCTTTGCTCTCAAAAAGGTGCACCAACAAGTGATAAGGACTTTGGAGAGAAATAACAAGGGGAACAGCATCTCTTGGAGCCTTCCCGAGAGGAGCATAACCAGCTCATGTACTTAAGGCTGTAACCTTTCTCATTCTCCCCATAGGTCTCTTGGTGTCTTTTCTTCTGTTGCCTCTCTGATCCCTGAGCAAAGAGCACAGCCTTAGCAACCCAGCCTCTGCAGGGAAGTCCAAGAAAGGCCAAACCCTCCAGGATCATGCCTTACTTGTCTAAAGGCACAGGGAAGAATCATCTGCCTCCATGATGCTTTCCCCAGCAGTGGCAAACACTGAGGCCTGGGCAAAAGGAGCAGAAGTTGGCCAATAGACATGATGCCTCCCCAGGCCTCCCAGACAAGTCGAAAATGGTGGATTTTGTGTGTTGGCCAAAATTTACTACGAAATTATTAAACATCACAAAATGATTCCACAAGGATCCTGCCCAGGGTTCACTTTAACTGTGCTTCATTGTTATATTTCACAGCTACACACCAGGTGCTTTTCTGCCGGGAAGAAAGGGGGGCTGTAAAAGGCCTATCCATTAACAAGAGACTGCTCTGCACAGTGGTGTGTCTGTGGGCAGGGAGGAGGGCAGGTGTTTCTTCTCCGTGCTCCTCAGCAGGAGGGAACAGTAATGAACATGCTGGGAAAGGCCAGCAGCACTCGAGTGAGGCATGTGGATCTTCGTGTAAGAGATGCCAGCCAAAATGAAGAGACCATTCCTGTGTTAAATCATGTTCAGTGCGTCCATGAAACTGGTGAATGCAAACATCCTATCGTGAATGTTCACATGTGGTGTGCCCACAGTGGCCCTGGGACGTGTCCCTAGCCCATGAGCGTATGAGCCAGCCCCACGGGGGGTGCGTGTGCATTGTCTGGCTGCCAGGGCACCTGCCCACTGGGGAACTTTCCATCTAAACCAGCTGACAGCTGCTCTCCTGAGCTTCCTGGACACCAATAATGTTTTTCCTTTTCTAATCTCCCCAATGTAAATCCATTCACAACGAGTGCCTAGAGACTTTTAATTCCATCGGCATTAAACTCACTAAAACCTCTATTACCAAAAGCTTTTAGGATTTTCTCCAGAATCTACAAGTCAGGTTCATAACATGACAGAACTCCACCTCTCTAGGGTGTCTGAGAAATTAATTCATGCTTTCTAAACGCCAGGATCACTGACCAGACATTCAAAGTATCCCCATTGCCATTAGTAAGCTTGAGTTGCTGGTACAACAACGGCCCTTGCCAGGGGCTGAGCTGTCTTCTGAAACACCTCTGACAGTCTGGGAGGAGCCCCCTCCCTGTACCAGGCAAGAGCAGATCACCTCACAGCAAAGCAGTACCAGAGGTTCACAGATGCTGTGTTAAAGGGAAGTGGTTTATTTCAGTGCTGCTTTGCTGCATTCATAGAGTGAAGGTCTGGCAAATGCATCACTACACCAGTGCTCCCCCCATACCAAAATAACTGAGAAGATAGTGTGGTCTCACCTCAGTGCTGTGCACAGGCAGGCACTGGTAAAAGCACAAGGATTATCCAGCTACACCTCAGCAGAGAAGGTGGCTGGGTGCCGAGACAAATTGAAAGTGGTTGTGGTGGAGGGGTCAGACAGCTGTGAGTCAGTGAGTGAGGTTTCTAAGTGCTGTAATACTCCAGCGATGGTGCATTTATCCTTTGGCCCTGGAGGTTCATTGGCTGCTGTAATAGAGCAGAGAGATGCAATCATCTTTTGATCCCAGAGGTCTTTTTAGGTGCTGTAATAGAGTAGTGATGATCAAGCCATCTCCAGAGCCTTGGGGTTGCTGGCATGCAGCATGGGTGACGTCAGTGTCTCTCAGCCCCCACAGTCCCCAGCTCCTGGATTCCAGGAGAGGTGTTGAAGATGTTGCTTCCAGCCCAGAGGTTTGAAGGGGCTGTGGTGATGTCAGCTTTGACACACTGCCAAAGCTCCCTCTGGCCTCACAGGAACTTTTAACCACGTGGAAAGGTGTGATACTGACCCTAGGTCTCTTGGCACTGGGACACAAGCCTGGCTGCTCCCACGCTATCCACATCAGCTGCAGTGGGTGCAGCTCCAAGCTACCCACCAAAACAAATCACAGCTCTAAGAATACAAGAGAGCTCACAGAGATCCAGCAACAAGCAGCATGCAAAGATGATCCCCAGTGGTTTTTTGTCTATTTCCCTGTGCAGGTAGTCACTCTGCTCACACCTCACAGGCTGTCCAGGAAGGAGACATACTTACAAGGACTCTGGGATGTGTGTGTAGCTACACATGCATTTGTAGCTACACACAAATAGCTAGAAATCAAACAGGCTAAGTTAGCCAAGCTGTTGAAGATTTCAGCATCCTATATCATGGACTCAGGGAAAAAAAAAAAAAAAAGAACAAGAACTGGGACCATGCTCCTGGGTAGGGAATGCTGTTGGACTGGGAAGATATGTTTGTAGACTCAGGTCCTTACACTGAAGAGAGGAGGAAGTAGTCAAACAAGGTTTCAGGGTTTCCATAGGCTCAGGGATTTCTCTCCTTTCAGCCCCAGCAGATTTTTAATTCTGGGCTCCAGCTTGGCCTGGAAATTGGAAAGTTTGCTGGATACCCTTTTATCCTGGCACTGATTCTGTATCCATAGTTCAGGCGGAAGATGGAAGCATGTGCAATGTCCCAGGAATGTCTGGGAAATTTGCAGGTTAGGTTTCTGATCCGAGGCAATATCAAGAGTTTAGGTGGGTTTGCACCTTTTCTGTGGCAGGGATGGGGTTTGGTTTTCCCCAGAACTGAGTTCAAACTCAGAGGATGAAAATTCTCCTTCATACTTTGGACTTCAACATGATTAGACATGAACAGAATTTCACTGCTCATGTCCCAGCAGGTAAGATGTACACAAGGGAACAACCATTCCAGGTCAGAGAAGCATCCACACGGCTCTCAGGAAAAAACATCACTGGAATATGGGGCAAAAAAGGTGGGAAAACATCAAAGCAGACAAATGAGGGACAATGTACTCCTGTCTCAATTTTCTTATTTGCTGCTATGAGTTGCAGGCTAATATAAGCTCTGAAGACTGAACCTGCAGGTTCAGGCTCCAAAACTGGGCTCATCCTTAGTTAAAGCTCATTGGGATGCTCTTGTTCTCCACAAAACACAGAACTCCACTATGAACCTTTCTAAATTCTTGGACCTGACAAATTCTCATGCCTTAGACCTCCACAGTTCAACCCTGTGAACCTAAATCCCATACATTTTAATTTCACTGTGCATTCCTTCACTCCTAGGTGATGAGGAAAGGAAGGACAGATATCCTCATATCTCTCATAATTTTATTTCCTCCCACCATACACTCCAAATCTGACACCAACAAACTTTCTCTCCTCCATATCTTCACTTGGGGTTGTTCACAGGCTTTCTGTCTCACCTCAGAGGCCGTTCAGTTCTCCAGCATCCCTTCAGAAACAAGCTGACCTGGGTTTGGCTTGCTATTCCAGATGAGGCAGCACTGCAGGTGTACCAAGAGCTCTTCCAGAGCCCTCTCTACTCACTGCCTCTGCATCCAAACAGCTGATTTGCCTGCTCAAGGGCATCACAGCATGGGGCAGAGCTCTGCAAAGACATTCACCCTCACTTTCATTTGGCTGATACTCTTGATTCAGGACCTTTTGGGTATCTAAAGAGTTTTGAGCCTGCCCTAAAGCACACATTACTTTGAATGTACCAACATTCAGTTTCATTCACCAGAGCACAGTGTATTCATTTAACTTAGTTCTCTTTCCCAGGCATTTCCCACAGCCCTTTCTGTCCACAGCCAACATAATAATTTTGTCTCATCTGCTGATTTCCATATGGCATATCTCTCCTCCCATCTTTCCAATTCATTAAACAATAAGGTAAATCACAAGGGATTTAGAAGAGAACCTGGAGGCCACATTAACCTTTTGCCATGGTGAAACTTGACTGTTTAATCCCCTCATTCTTTCAGTCGCCTACTCAGTTTTTGATCTATGTCAATATTTTGTCTCTCACAGACTGCTTAGCTTCTTTAGCAGCTCAAGTGCAGGATCTTCCAAAAGCCTTTTGGAAGTCTAAATACGTTATATCACTTGGTTCTCCTTTATCCACTGCATTATTGACACATTCAAAAAGTTGTAGGAGATTAGCATGATGCAGTTTTCCCCTACTGAACCCACGCTGGATAGGCCCTATCAGACCACAATCTTCCAGATGTCTTCAAGCACTGCTTTTTAATTATCATTCCCACCAGTTTACCAGACACAGATGCAAAGCCTACTGATCTTTAATTCCCCGGATCATCACTGAAGCCTTTTTTTAAATATAGGTACAACATTTGGTCTTCTCCAATTCCCCGAATCAGTAGCTTTTTTTTTTTTCCCCACAAGAGATTGCATATTTTTGTTAGCAGCTCAATCACTTAAGCTCCTTCCAAACTCTCGGATTTAACCATCTGGACTTGATAACTTATTGTTCAGGGAAAGGGGGGGTGGAGGTTTTGTAGTTGTTGGGGTTTTTTTTCACTGTGTCTGTGGGCTTTTATGAGTTGCTTTGTCCCAGCACCCATTATTCTGCCAGTATATTTTCCAACAGATCCTCATCTAAGCAGATTTAGGAAAAGAATCTCACAAATACTGTTGGTAGGGACAGCTGATACAAGAGAAATCATAAGAGAATTCAGCTCCCCAGCAACATCCTAAAAATGGAGATACTGAATCACTTTAAGCACAGGAGGTGACTGGAATTGATCAATGCGAGTTTTCTTGGATAACATCCACTCTGTTCTGACCAACCAGGCTAGTTTTGCTCATTTGTTTGGGTCTCTTGCTGAATAGTGATTTCCATCTTGACCCCAGAAGATTCAGGGCAGGAACAGTGCTAGCTTGATTATATACAGCCTAAGGTGTGATGAAAAGAAAGTGACCTCAGTGCTGGGGGATGCATGAACCTGGGAGGAGATGAAACCCAGCGAGGATGAAAGGAAGTAAATCAGAAGGTGAGCAGAACATTGCTGGGCTGTTAGCTCCAGTGATTGCCTTTCAACTGCATCAGCCACAAGACATGAAATGTAATGGGCAATGCTGGAGAACTCAAATAAGAAGCCCCATTATATGAGTGTTTCTCCCTTTGTGCCAGACTGGTTCTCCATAGATTTCACCATGCTGGCTGGCTTTAAAAGGCATAGCAGTTAAGAACAGGGCACAGTCCCATGGCCCTGATGTGCCACCCACTTTAAGCCATATCTTCTGCTGGTCCTACAACAGGGAGTCAGGGAGGAAGCTTGAGATGGAGAAGAATTACCCACAGGTTTATGTCACAATGAACACACAAGCAGCTGTGGATACATGTTCACCTGTCAACCTGCCTGCAAGCCAGCACCGGCATTCCAGCTTCTGGAAACCATCACACCCCCATCAAAAGTGACACTTAGAACATCTGTATGAAATCTACCTACCCTGTGACAGACCTGGCATACCTACCTTACCTGACAGACACGTACTCAAGTACCTTTCATAAAAGAGGAAGAGAAATTTCCATAAATCACTCTTATCTAATTGCTGCTGTTCAGTTCTTGTGGGACATATTTATGGGGCAATTGTAGAAAAAAATGTAGAAAAATTGTATAAAAAAATTGTAGAAAAAATTGTGCAGCTTGTTGAATACATTCCCTGCAGACACTGCCTATGTGGGGTAATGTGGCCATAAGTTTTTCTGGGGAGCCATCTAAAGGCAAGTCTGTGCCTCCCTCTAAGGCCTCACCAACATCCCTCCAGTACAGAGCAAGGCAGTTCTCAGCAGTGCTGGGCAGCACGTTCACTTCCCCTGGCTCCGTGGGGCGAGGGCCAGCAGGACAAAGGACACGAAGAGGGGTTTCTGAGCCATGTTGCCTTCTCCATATCGGGAGCAGAAAAACATGCACAAGGAGAAGGCATCTCAAAGCAGGACAATTACAGGCTGGCTATTCCCTTAATGAAGGGGCTAGATAGAAGATGAACAGTTTACTGTGCAGAGCTGGTCCTCCTGCCACAGGACTTTTGAGACCACATCCCTGCCCAGTACAAACGTGGTCAGGCCAAACTCTAATCTATAATATCAATATAAGATACTTCCATACCACACTGTCACTGCAGGGACATGCTGCTCTCTTTCTGCCTCCTTCTCCATCACTTTTTCCTTTGCTGCTTCTGTCCTTTTTCTCTCAGGTCCTCCCTCTTGCTCATCTCAGTGTCTGCATCCTCTCCATGCTCTGTGTGTCTCAGATTCCCCTTTCCCTCTGCAACACCTCCCTCCACTGCCTGCAGGTCTCCACCTCCATGAAGCAAGAGAGGGCTCACCCTGGAATGAGACAGAGAAGGAACTTGGGGGAGAAAGAGGTCTTCATGCCCTGACTTAGCCCAACAAGACTCCCCATACACCAGATGCTGCCTTGCTGAAGGTTCCTGTTTGGGCTGGAATGAAGCAACATGGACACTCACAGAGATGCCATTCTACTGTACAGGGCATAAACCAGGCAGGGAGGTAGCACAAATTCCATCCAGCTGCTCTTCTAGCAAGGCTTCTAAATTGTCTCCTTCTCTTCACATGCACTGGTCTGTCATATGTGTGTGTGTCTCAGGGCTGTCCTCAGCTGCTTGGCAGTGGCTGTGCAGAGGATGCAAGGGGGAGGTGAAATGGCAGGGGTTGGGGATGGCCAGCTGCCAGTCATGGCCTGTACCAGGGTCCCCTTAGTCCCCTGACACACACAGACACGTGGCACGGCTGCTTAGAGAGGCCCAGCCAAGAAGCCTGTCCTTCTCCACTGAATCTCTACTCTGTTTCCCAAGTGACAAGCCACAAACTCCCTTTCTCTTCCCAAACAAACAGAGGCTTGAGTGAATCGCTGCGTCGGCCCTGGCACGCAGCCCCCTGGTCATTACAGATTCTCCTGCGGCATCCAGCCCCTGCGAATGACAGCACTCAGCCATGTCAGCAGAGCCACAGGCTGAACCTCCCTTTCCCCACAGCATCCCTCTATGCAGCCTCAAGTGTTGCTCCTTCACATCCCTACTCCCCAGCCCCCTCCTCTCCCACTGTGTTTGTGGCTACTGCCTGTTCCACATAGTGGCAGGGGAAGCTGTGGCACAGCATGGTGACCAGTGTGAGAGTTTGCTAGGATTAAGACCCTTAGCAGCAAGGTTTGGTAGGCAGTGTCACCTCTTGACTTTAACCTCCACAAGCTCATTTTGCTGGGATTTACAGTAAAACTGACTTCAGACTGCTAAACCTGGTCAACAAATTCTCCTCCTAATCACCAGAGACTTGCACACATCCGCACAAAAGCATGAGGCACATCACCCCTCACCACCTTCCTCCCCTTTGGCCCTTCAGCACAAACAAAATTACCTCCCTCAGCAAGACAAGCACCTGAGTGACAGACCTGGAACAAGTCTCTGCAGCACAACAGTGAGGGTTTGCACTCATACTCTGTCCCAAATGAGCACCTGCCTCAAGTGGGGCTGGCTTGGCCTCCACTCATGGTGCAACCCCATTTTCTGCCAACATGATCCTATGAGGAATGAGGAATGATAATGCCTCTCCTGGAGCCTGTGCACTGACCTGTGGAGTGGTCAGGGCTGGAGAATACATTCTCCTGCTGAGACAATGCTTCCCTCCCCTTCCTCTTCCTCTTCAACATGATGCCTGCCCTCCTCCCAGCCAATGCCATCCTCTCCAGCATCTGCCTGGTGTGGGACATGGCTTGCTCCCAGACTGTAATTTAACCCTCTTTCAGGCTGGCTTGCCTGACAGGAGGGACTGAACCAGGCTGGCTGCAGCGTGCAATTACATCTGTCTGATTAGCCATAGCATGCATGATCCGGAGCACGTGCCAGATGTGGCACACGAACAGCACTCGAGCCAGCACCAAGAGAGGGTTGTGCAGACAGATAATACCCAACACAACATAAATCTTGCCAGTACAGAGTTAAGCCAGCATTGTTTTCTAAACAAATCTCAAACAGCAGAGTGAATTCGTACTGGATCAGCATTTTCTACCATGTAGCTGCAGCAGTTTTGACCCAGTACCAAGCTCCCTAGAGCTGGATTTATTGTCTTGTCCACCCTGAGTCAGTGCCAAAGCCATGTCCTGAGAGGACTGAGGAATTTAACCAATGCCAAATGACTTTGGAGGCTCCATAGGGGAAGAGCTTTCTTTCTTCTGCAAACTCCTCAACAATGACACCGAGTGTGACTGCATGGGCACGCTGCCCGTCAGGCTACGGCCAGGAGGAAGAGTGACACATCAACAACACCACGGTCACTTGTCACCCCAACACACGCCTGCGCACACCCGAGGGTGTGAACCACAGGGGAAAGGATCGCTTCACAGTATCATCAGCTGGCACCAGCATCCAGAAACAACCCCACTAGGCAGCATCAGCCCTTCCCAAGGCTGACCAAAGCTGCTCCTGCCTGGCATGGTGGTCATAAAGGAGGAGAAGTGAGGAACAGGAAAGAGGGAAAAGCAGGGCTCAGGGCACCCCAGAGAAGGAAGGAAAAGGGCAAGAGGCAGCAAGGGCAAGTCGAAGGCAGTGGTTTGTGTGGAAGGGTAGATATTGGAGTAGTGGGTCAGGGGGCATTGAGGAGCTGCAGATGAGGAAAACTGATGGCAGAATCCTGCAGTGGCAGCAGAGAGATGCACTGGAAGATGCAGTGGAAAATGTGCCCTCCTTGTCAGCATCGCCAGGTGGGACCTGGGCAGGAGGGGAGCAACCCATCACCTCCTTCAGGGGACACCACACCAGCACTACTGTTGGGGCTGCACAGTAGCACAGACCCTGCCAGTCCCTTCCCCTCAGAGAAACACAACAGCCCCCAAAATCTGACTCTGAAAAACTCTGGTCTCTGCCAGAGTCTGTTCAGAGCCTGAAACCACATCCTGGCGGGTTGCAAACTACCAGACCTCCCCTTTAAAATCCACTCCTCTGAGGTTACCCACTACTTTGCCAGCAGCTCATTGCTTTAGGGTCTATTTTGGGGAGAGGCATCTCCAGGCACGTTCATGCTCCTTGAGGACTGGCAGCGCGTCTGGGCCTGCCCAGGCACTGGGAGAAACAGCTGCTCCCACTCCCCTCCCACCCCCACACCACAGCAGCTCCAGCAGCACAGAGACATGGCATGGAAATAGTGCAGCTGATCTTCCTGTTTTCCCTGCAGAGGAGCTGAGGAAAGGGGCACTGAGGGCAGCCCCAGGCAGCAGGAGGCCCTTTCAGGTGCTCCCAAGAGCTTTGCGCCCCAAAATGGGTCAGGCTCGGCACAGGGCCCCTTCACTGCCTGTGCAGGGCACACGGCGTTCCCAGCTTATGAAACACACTGTCTCCAGTAGGAAAACATCCCTTCCAGTTGAGAAGGAGCACCAGGGGACAGCAGATAAGCAGTGACAAAGAGCATGCCCATCACCCCAAAAGCTGTGGCAGGCTGGGCTAGGTATTCAGAGGAGGTACCTGGCTAGGAAATGGAGGCCAGCATCTTCTGTGGGGAATTGGAATCCCCAAAATATCTGTGAGATGAAGAGGGAGGGGGAATCCTCCCCTCTATGGCCCACTCCCGGTAGCACGATGCCCACTCCTACTCTGCTGCAAGCTGCATCCCCGAAGTGACCCAGGCCAGGGCTGCGGAGCCCAGCTTTGCTGCTGGCCTGGCTGCAGCAGAGTCAGCCTGGCTGCCCCTTCTCCGGAGAAATACGGGAGGTGGAGGAAAATGACAAATGGAGAGGAGCAGACAGGTGTGTGCCCAGGGAGGGGTGGGAAAGGGGCGGAATGCACTCGGGACTGCGTGCGGGGGACCCGCAGCATGTCCCTCGGCTGCTCTGCAAACAACCCTTCCCTGCACACGCATGCAGCGCTGCAAGAGAAGGGGCTCAGAGGGGAGGGAGCAGCTCTCCGTTGTGGGGAGGGTGCTGATGAAAGCCTAGATTTTGTTCACAGCATAGCAGAAACCCCTGCCCTTCTCCTCCCTCACACCTCTGGGGAACGAGAAACGAGAGGGAGGGAGGGCGGGATGGAGAGAGGCACAGACAGAGGTGCCGAGGTTGGCTTACCTCGCAGTGCCTGCGCTGGGGGTGCCCGGTGCGCGGGAGGTAAATCCAGGGCTCTGCTCTCCTTGGCGAGTGCTGGGAAAGGTCTCTGTTCAGTCACATGAAGGAGTGGCCTGTGAGTAGGTGCTCCAGCTCACCGCTCGATTGAAGCTGCCATGGATTCATTGCGAACGACTTCGCCTTCTGTGAGGAGAGGAGGAAAGGGGAGGGAAAAAAAAAAAAAGGAAAAAAACCACCAGCTTAAGACTTGGAGGGTAGATTCACTTCTTTCTTAGGTTTCCAATGGCAACTGAATATGCCACATATGAAGATCCAGGGTGTGTGTGTGTGTGTGAATGTGTGTGTGTGGGAGGGACGGAGAGATGCACAGCTGCTGAGTCCACAGGCAGTGTAGGGTGTGAGCTAGTCAAGGCGTATCGGTGATTATGGGAACAGACAACTGGACACGGGCAGCAGAGCAGACAGACAGCCAGATGGAAAGAGACTGAAAGCATGGAAAGAGGTTGGCCTGTGTGCTAAGAGCCTGGCTGTCCCACTGCACACAAAAGGAGAGAGCACCTGACCCAGCACAGGGCAAGGTGCTGACGGAGCTGCTCCAGGAGAAGGTGAAGTGTGCCCACACACACAGCTGCACGCACACACACACACACACACACACGCCACCTCCCAGCCCACACAGTCACCCAGGCACGCCCCCTGCAAGGACACTCTGCACAGACAGGACACACACACACACACACACGCTGGACACACACACAGACATTTACACACTGGTCTTTCCACACCACCTTGCATACAACCCCTAAAAACTCAGAGCTCCTCTAAAGGATGAGGTGCTTCTCTTCTTCACATACACCCTGCACCTACCTACAAGGTTGCACATCTGTGTTAAGATGCACACGTGATAACTCAGACAACCATCACACAACACCACATCAGCTCCACCCAGCCCATTCCACCACTCCTATGAGTACACAGCAAAAACGTTTTATACAGCACAGCAAATAGTGATTCCTGCCCAAATGCACGTGGAATACCCAAACGTCTACCACACACCAGCTCCTGACCCCTTATACGAAACTGCCACTGCACAAACACACAGCATTTAATGAGCCCACTCCCACAGCAGAGACCAGAAAAAGTGCCATTTACACACACACAGTGCAAACACCACACTAGCAAATGACGTATCTCTAAGAAAATGAGGGCATATAAAACATCCTCATGCACTCAGGAACATAAGTCAAGCAAGCACCAGTGGCTGTATATCACACACAAATATACTCTGCTTATGAATTGCCTGCAGCATACAAACTGATTGTATCAGATACTGTTACCTACCTAAACTCAGCCCACACAGTGGCATAGCATCCTTCTGGATCCTAAGCATTAGCCCCAGACATATTCTGTCACATGGAAAACACAAATACTCATCAACATCCAACACAGGCAGACAAACACAAAGTAGACATAAAACACAGACAAATAGCACCAATCACAAAAAAAAAAAAAAGTTATTGAAAGTTATGAAGCTGGAACTCACTTTGGAGACAGCTGTATTAGTCTGTGCAAGTGCACAGGTGCATATTCACATGCACACTCCACTGCCACACCAAATCTGCTTTAACTGCCCCATCTCTGAGTAAGATTTTCCCTTTTTTTTTTCACACTTCCACTAATTCTGCCCATTCTACAATCTCCCATGTGTCTGTCCACAGACTGGAGTTGCCGCTCCGGGGGGCAAAGTCTCTGGAGTAGAAAGCCTGCAATAGCAGCCACACTCATCCCTTCTCTTTCCCTCCATTCTGGTGTTAGATGTGCACAATTTGCATGCAAAGAAGACTGCGCAGTCCCACCAGCCCCGAGTGCTGTAAAATTGGCTGATAGTGGCATCAGGGAATGTGACGGCAAAACCTAAGCGTGGCAAAGAAGTACATAAATCCTTATGGGAAGTTGAGATTTGGCCAGGAAGGCACCGGCTTCCCCCAGGCCCCAGGAAAGACAAAGAGATACACGAGGTGGCTAAGAAGGGGCAAGGGAATGAAGGGAGACCGGCCCAGCACCAGGGACAGCACAGCGAGCACTCTGCCAGGCTTGTTTCACAAGCTCGGCAGTGTCACAGCGTGATGCTGCCAGCGATGACGGACAACAATCAGGGTTCGACATCAGGGCAGGCAAGCGTACCTGTGTGCCCCCGGGAAATGGGAGAGGCAAGGGAAAGCATGGGCTTTGCAGTGGGGAGAGCAGCTGTAGGTTATATGGCATAGGGGTCCATGGCTGCACTGGGATCATTGGAGCAGTGGTGGCACAGATAAAAAAGGAAGAGCTCACAGGCAGAAAAAAGGCTGGCATAGGCGTGGCTTAGACACAGGCAATGCAGGGGTTGCAGTCCGGTGTAGCCCCAGCCACACGGAGGAAGTGTGAAAGGAGTCCCGTAAGTTCTTGTCCTATGCTATTGGACAGCATGGGCTTCCAGCACTTATGGATACACCTCAGTGTAGGTCAGTGGAGTGTACATTGCAATGGCCTCTTTCAGGAGCCCCCTGCCCTCACACACATCACGTGCCCCAGCAGCCTCAGCCCCTTCCCAGTTCATGTACACTGTCCACACTCTGGCATGCCAGCTCTCCACTCCTCAAAGCCACCTGCTTCAGCACTCCCACCTCCCCACATCCATGTCCATGTGGCAGCATCAGAGGAGCCAGAAGAAACATGTAGGGGAGCCCCCACTGCCACCTCAGCCCTAAACACCCTCTTCCCCTCTGCCTTCACCAGTGCCACCAGCATTCACTTTTCTAAAGTGCTTTGAAGGAGCAGAAATTTCCTGTCTCTCTCAGCTAAGCCTGGCCTGTGCATCGAGGCAATTTCAGCTTGCTAGTAACGTCAGTGCCTCGGCAACTATGCTCAATTGTACCTGCGTGCCTCTTCCCACAAACATCCATTGTGCATTACAGCAGATGAATAATTTAGGCTGAAAGGGGACAAGTGAGAGAGTCTTTTGGGTCTCAGCAAGGCACATGTACAAAGCAGAGTGGAGATGGAGCTGCCTCATTTGGTCAAAGCTAACAGATGCTGCCAAACCTAGAAAAGCCACTATGGCCTGAAGTGCTACTTGGGTTAAAGTACGGTCATGAGGGCAATTTAAAGAGGCATTTGGACTCAGAATTTCTAATAGGTGCTGAGAGTGACACAGAGGTGTTGTGTGTGGATGGGCAAGGAGGATCTTAATCTCTGAGACACTTAGCACTGACCTAAGCAGCTGAAGAGAGCCACTAGCGGAAAAGGGAACCATCATCCTAAACTGACCTGCAAACCATCTGCTCCTGTGCTTCAGAAGCATGGAGAAGTACTATGACTGGCTAAACAGGGGAAAAGGGGTTGAGAAAGCACAGCAAGCAGGGGCTAAGTGGGATGCAAATGGGTGTTTGGATGTATGCATCAGTGTTCCTCTCAAACAGGTGCCACATCACAATTTTGTGGTGGGATGCAGGGGGACCTGGAAGACACAAACATGGGTCTGTCAGTGCTGCCCTGAGTGAGCCCATCTGCACGGGATAATGCTGGAAAGGGGCAACATGGACAATGTGGCACCACGTGTGCAGGTGGGTGTGCAGGAATGCGTGGCCTCTGGTGAGCACCCGTGTGTTGGTGCTGTGCGTGTGCCTGCTGTGGGGCGTGGATGCCAGGTATGGATGTCAGGGATGTGCCTGTGCACATCAAGTGCTGCAGTGCAGGGTGAGCAGTGACTGTGTGTATGAGTCTGCTCCTTGCTGAACGCACTGGTGCATTTGTGAGGTGCCATAGGGAGCGGTGGGTCCCCTGTGGGCTGCCTTGTGCGTGTGTGGCAGCATTTACCTCAGTGACACACCGGTGTGGTACTGCACACCTGCAGAGCCTCGGGAAAGGAGTGCAGTGCAGCAGCACAAAACTATGGGAGTGTGCATGTACTGGAGAGCACCCCTGGGAGCATCCAGGTTCGCAGGGATGGGATCTCCCCTCTGGGTGGAACAGTCCGTCTGGCTCCTGCACTGCCTCTCCTCCTGGACTCTGCTTTTCCTTTCTCACCTTCCCTCAGCTCCCCTTGCTCACTGGCAGCAGCATGCTCTGCCCTGGGAACCAACTCCCACTCACCACACTGGGAGGGAACTCCTTTCTTAGCAGTTCCCTGGTATTTTCCTATATTGGGAGCCAGAAAGTGAAGAAAAAACTCACTGGGCAACCTGAACCAGACCTATTCCCTTTCCATGTCCTTATTCCTCTTAACTGCATTACAAACTCACAGATTTCCATCCAAACCCACAAACACTACAAAGCAGACTCAGCTCACATCTGAGCCATGGGCCATCTCAGGCTGACACAGCTCAGGTAGGGCAGCTCAAGGTAACAGAGTTAGGAGAGAGCGGTCCCTGTAGCTGGGAATATGGAGAGGCTCCTGCAGCTGCAGCCATACCTGTCTGACTTTCAGCTCCCCAGACAGAATCACCCATAGCTGGGGTTGGAGTAAGACATTTTATGCAGGAATTGCAGTCAGCACAGCTCAAACTCATGCTTCTGGAGCCAAAGCAACACATCTTAGCAGCTCTGTTATTGGTCCTATCAGAAGGCTAAACCTTCTGCCAGATCCCACTTCCAGGGGAACTTCCAGGCTGGGTTCCAAAGCATGGAGCCTGTCCACTTGGAGCACGTCCTGGGGCAGTGAGACTTGAGTAGGAAGAAAACCCCAAAAGATATTTCTTTATTTCTTTAGTCAATTCTGCAGATCACTACCTCCCTCCCAAACACCCTACCCAGAGCTCTACTTGTTTGTTCTGAGGCTGATCTAAATTACTCAACTCCCCAAACTGAAATGCAAACAACTGGCCTCCATTTCAGGCTTTGCTTTTGCCCTATATCCCACTTTGCACCTATTCCCTCTGGAAAACAAAACTAGCACACAGGAGCCACTTGTGAAAATATGCACACCTTCCCTGGAAGGCTTCATGGTCTCCCAGAAAGACCCAGTTTCACCCAGGACCAGAAACATAGAGTTTTGCCATGAAACAGAGCCTTCACACTTAAGCACCATCTGTTTTTTTCTCAACTGCAGTCCTGGATCTGGGGTATCCCCAAATTTTACTCAATCCTATGCACTGAAAGCCTCACCTCTAAGCTCCATTTTGAATCCTTTGTCTCCAGTTTTTTCTGAACTCAGCTTTTCACTTTACACATGAGAGTGTTCCGTACCAAATCCCTTCTCTGATGTTTTCTCCACACCATACAAGACGACAGACTGGGAAAGTCTGGCTGTCTGATCCACTGCCTAGCAGCAGTCACGACCCACAGTGCAGGTCTCCAGGAGGCAGAACAATATTTGCCAGATTTTTTTTTTCCTACAGAGGAGCCCTGCTTATGGCTTAGATAGTTTGGGTGACCTTTTCACTGCTGGCAACCACAACCAGGAAAATAGCCCTCTGTGCTAATATTTAAATGTCCACCATGAAAAGCACGGAATCAGCCTCAGCACCTGCTTCGGGCTCTCTCCCGTGCAGCACCACAGCATTGCTACTCCAATTCTTCCCTCACACTGAGGTCTTTCCCTCCAGCCCTGCATCCTTCTCTTCCCTGCTCAGCTTCATGAGCTGCTCCTGCCGATGCTTTTCCCATATCCTGCCCCGCAGCCCTGCCAGCTTTCCAGGCCCCACCAGGCATGCAGAGAGTGAGCCCCTGATTACCATTCAAGCTGGATTCTCATTAGGCTGAAATGCCCCTCCAGGAGATCCATTAACAGTCCATAAGGTTAACTTAATCCAGCCAGTCTTGTGTGGTCTCTGCCCAAATTCCCTATTACATTAACAATCTTGAGCCTTAATTAGCATGTGAGGCAGAGGTGGCATTATTAATGGAGATAATATGGAGCATTAAGAATAAACAGGCCAGGCTGTCTCTCCCCCACCATGCATGCAAATCCTCTTCTGTGCAGAAACAGCGTGAGCTTCCCCCATGAGCAGCACACGTGAAGGGCTGGGGTGCCCCAGACCAAAGACAAACCCTGGAGCGTAAGGCCAGGCTACTGCAGGAGGATGATGGGGAGGAAATGAGATCCCAGAGTGACCCTTCATCTGCCTGGGGGATAAGGGGCTGATAACAGGAAGACCACAGTGTAGCAAGTCCTGTGAGGCAAATCCTTGCACCAGGAAGGAGCAGTCACGTCCTTGGCTAACCCAGCCACCCCATCTTTCTGGGAGGCTTGGCAAAGCAAGGCCAAGGTTATGTGAACCTCTGTTCCCTTGCAGGTTCAATGCACGCTGCCGTGTGCATGCACACAGGATAACAGGATGGGTGTATGGGCTCGAACACCACACATAGGGAGGGCGTGTCTGCCCGAGGGGGAACAGGCTGTAGGAACCAGCTGCAGCTGTGCAAAATGCTCCTCATGAGTCTCCTTTCTGACCACTGAGCCCCAGTACACTGGGAATACAGGACAGGACAGAGGGGCTCCAGCTGAAGGAGAGAAGCAGTCATTTGGGGGACCAGAGAATAAATGATGGGTGTTCCAGCTTGGTGCAGATTGACCATGTGGTAGGGAAGGGACAGGTCCCTTTTCACAGAGGCTGGTGACTCACCACACAGGTGGCCGCTCAAAAGAGCTTGGTCATTACAAGTGAAGGGTCAGTTTGGGGCAGACCCTCTCCCAGGCCAGGCAGAGCCAGCACAGGTTTCAGTAGAGGAGGGGAGGACTGGTGCTGCCAGCAGCAGTGAGGGGCTAGGGCAGCAAAGGGTCAGGGATGCACTGAGTATCAGCCAGGAGAAATTGCAAGCCTGACACTTTCTTCTAATACAAGCACTTACAAAATCATAAGGCAAAACAGGGGAGAGGAGAAGCAGAAGCAGCTAAGCCAAGGAAGCAGAGCCTAATGACAGGACCTCTGGACTGCTAATTCGCTTCCAGCAGCACCCAGCAGGAGAAGGGCGAAGAGAGAAGCATGTCTCAGGGACCCACAACTGCAGGGAATGGCTTCCTGAGTCTGGCTCATCCCTGAGGTCTGACCCATGCTGTTCCAGCATGGCTCCGTTGTGCTCAGTGTGTCCCTCCGGGCTTTGCAGAAGGGTTTGCACTGAGAGCAATGATCCCTGAAGCACAGAGTGATATCCCTGTGCCTCGGCCCTGGAGCACTCGGCCAGTGCTAAGCAGCCTTGCTTAGCGAGGAGCAGTGCCTCAGGCTGGGCTCTCTCCCAGAGCTGCACTCAGCATCAGCCCAGCTGCCTTCACATGCCCAGAGGAGCAGCAGACAACAGCGGAGGCCCTGAGCAGAGCCCAGCTCTTCCACTTTCCGGCACAGCAAGTTCCCACTCCCCCAGGCCCACCAGCCAGCCCCTGCCAAATCCATTTGTCCAATCTTGTGCTTTCTACTAATCCTGTTGAGCCATCCTTTAAGTTGCTCTGAGGCAGAGATAGAAAAATACAAAGATGCCCTAAGAAGCTTCCCCTGACCTTGCTCAATTCAAGATAAAGGGCTTTGATTTAAAAAATTACAGTGGGGGTCTGTCACTGATCCATTGCGTGGATTAAAGGGAAACAGAGACACAGGATGCAGCTAGTGCTAGGTGAGCAGACAGGGAGGGGAGAAAGGTTACAACCAGCATGGGGAGGAGACAAAACAAAAGAAAGGATAGAAAATGAGAGGGGATGAAGAAAAATAGCTTCTCCCTTGCCATCTCCATACTTGACTATTGGAAGAAAAGCTTTGTACATTCATGATGTTGTACAACATCCCATCGCCTTTCAAGGTCTGTAAGGAAGAGTGAGGCAGCTGCACTCTCCGTGGTGTGACCAGGCTGAGGACAGGGTGGTGGGACTGGAGAGGAGCTCCTTGCCCTGTCAGAAGCATCCAGTGGGGTACCTGACTGAAACCCCAAGGCACAAGTGCCTGCTAAAGAGATTGTCATCACTGTCTCTCCTTACAAAGTTGTTCAGACTTTTCTTCTTCCACCCCTTCTCGCTTCCTTCACACCAGACCTCTCAGCTCATCTCCTTCCCTTTCTGACAGTGCTGTCTCTCACTCTCCCTGCTGCTTGTCCTGGCCCACATCACATCTCGCAGCATCTAAACAGGCTTCCCACCACCCACCTCAGTCCCCTACAGCCCTTGACTCAAAGGTTACTCAGAACAATTTTCCTCTGTAGGAAATGTCATAATGTCATAAGGACTAGTGACAGCAGCTTCTTCGTCCCTTCCCAACATTTGTTGCACCCCACAAGGTACCTTCAGTCCCTGGCAGGAGCCTGTTTCTTCCTCCTGAACCTATTCTGTTGGAAGATCACTCACAAGATGGCTGATGTTTCATTTTCATTCTTGTTTTACAGGTATGTTAACCAGAAAAGGAAGCTTAAAGAAGGTGTACACCTCTCATAAAAATGCTGGAAAACTGATAACAGTGGATGAGGAGAAGGCTAAAGTGCTCAATAATGTTTTTTTGCCTCAGTCTTCAATGACATTTCTTCCCACATCTCTTGAATGGATGGACAGGGGAATGGGGACTTGGAGAGCAAAGTGCTTCCCACTCCAAGTTCAGGTTCATGAGTACCCAAGGAATCTGAACATACATAAGTATATGGGCCCTGACAAGAAGCATCCCAGACTCCTGAGGGAATTGTCTGATGTAGTTGCCAAGCCACTCTCCATTATATTAAAAAAAGTCATGGCAGTAAAATGAAGTTCCAGGTGACTGGGAGAAGGGAAGCACTCTACCCACCTTTAAAACAGGTAGAAAGGAGAACCCTGGGAACTACCAACCTGTCAGCCTCACTTCTGTGCCTGGGAAGATCATGGAAGATCCCCTTCTTATTTTTCAAGCCTCCTGAGAGCCTGCCCACTTCTATCTTGATGACCAAGGGCACCTTCAACTGCTTTCAGAATTTTTGCCCAGCTTCTTCAGCTCCTCCTGTACCATGTATGGGCACTGCAGCTGACTGAAACATTTTCACCTGAGTGGGACCTGGTGCAGCTCATTGCTGTGGTGTCACTTCCCACCCAGTGACGCTCCATGTCCTGCTGCTAAAAGCTACACCACTGTAGCCAAGAAGGAGGCAGCTGATAGATGCAGAGAGATGAAAGGTGAAGGGATACAGGAAAAGAGACAACAGAGACCGTGAAATGAGACAGGTGAATAAAACCACAGATGACAGAGGAAGGGCAAGGGAAAGAGGTGTTAACAGCCTCTTCCCACTCAAAGATCAAGGGTCAGGAAATTAAACCAGAAAGTTACAGGTTCAAGACAAACTGCGTGTGTGTGCTGCACAACTTCCTACTGTGAGATTCTGAGGATGCTAAAACTTTATCTGACCTCAAAAATCAACAGGACAAATTCAGGGAAGAAATAAATCCACTGAGAACTATAAAGTGCACAACAGATCTTCCAGCACTGGGTCCCTCTATGCTGAGGCTGAAAGGGTGTTCAGAGGAAGTGCTGCTACTCTTCCTCTGAACACCCTCTGAACTGCTACACAGTTGTCCTGCCTGTATGCTATTCTCTCTTTCTGCTGCAGCTGGAGATACTGCACTGGAAGGATCACAGCCCAGCCATAGCCAGGCTGACCCAGAAGTCATGGACCAGAGTAGCTCTGAGTAGCAGTATCATTTTGGTGCATTCAACCATTTTGGAGATGGATGGACAAGGCAGCAAACAACATAGCTCATGCCAAGAAAGATTTTTTTTTTCCCTGACCAAAAGCTGGAAGGAGGTCAGGTGTCATTTCAACCAGTCATTCCAGTATGGATACTGGTTGGGAATAAAATCTCTGCTTGAGCCCTAGCTCCCTTGATGCCTATTTCCAGACTTTTCTAAGACCAAATCCCCTTTCCCTGTGTTGATAAACACAGAACTCTTTAAACAGACCATCTGTAACAGGTCCAACCCCCTTGAATTCCCTTCCATTTCCCTGACCTGTCTATCACACTATTCATGGCAGGCTCTCCACACTAATCCTTTTATTATGATCTCGCTCAATTTTCCTGACCTATGACTGCAATGAGGAAAAAAGGGAGGGGTATTAATCCTTCTGACCTTGTTGTCCCAATTCTGGGCCATCTGTGACTAGGAATTCAGAGGAGGGAAGTCTGATCCTCCTGACCCCACTATCAACCCCTTGCTTTGGGAGATTCAGTTTGTACTGTCCTAGAAAGATGTTGTGGAAAAGCCCCTTTTCACTTACAGGCACTCCCTGTGAGATTGCTTCCTAGACTACCTTTCCAGCCAGAGAGGGTGGAGGGAATAACATCCTCCACCTCCATCAGACTCTGTTTACTTATTCCTCCTGTATCACCTTTCTGCTCCCTCAACAGCAGTGTCTGTGGGTTCTTCCCAGCCACGAGACAGAGAATCAATAAAAGGTGAAAGACAATCTAACATCTCTCAAAATTTCCCTGGTAATGCTGCACATAAAGAGGAGGCCTTGCAGCTCACTCCACTTCCACCAAGGGCCGAGTGTAGCCTGTTCCCTCCACCCCTTCCCACCACCACATTTCCTTGCTACCAGCAGTTGCATCTCCATGAACCTGCCACACTATTTCATAGACCATTTGAGCACTCACAGCAGGAAGCTTTCATGTACCCTCAAGAGACAAATATTCTCCTCTTTGCTCAGCTTCATCCATACCTCTGCTTTGCCCATTTTTTGCCACTTTAAACAATCTCCTCCTTTCCTTGGTGTTTACAGTCCTCAGTACACACAAACTCTTACATGTCATCATTTAGTCAAGCTCTACATATTTTGTTCTTTTAATCTCTCTTCATAAATAAGTACCTTCAGCTCTTTCATAATTTTTATTGCTCTTCTCTGAACTCCCTCCAATTTATCACCCTCCTTCAGCTAGCACAGCACCCAGGTTTTCATGCTAGGTTTTCCACACTGGTCTTACTAAGGCCTTGGAGGTAGCATGAATTTGGTCTCCCTAGTGCCTCAAGGCTTGATGTTTCTGGGTGTACTTGAGTTTCTGGATGTCAGGAACGCTGTCTCACTTCATACATTTGGCACCAGGTAATACAATTCAAGGCTGTTCTCACCAGGGAGAGGAAGAAGAAGGTTCATGAGAGGTGGGGAAAAGAAGACTCATGGACAGGTGGGACAGATGTCCTGCAGCTGAACAAGGGACATGGCTACAAACCCTTACATACTCACGCACCTTGAGAAGACACATCAAATCCTGGATATGGAAAAGGTGCATATGCACACACACATAAACACGCGTTCACTCCACAGATAAGCCCCAGAGAACTGCATCACACACGAGTGCACACAGGAGCACACACACAGGGATAATACCATGAGACAGGAATGACACACATATGCATGGAGACTTTGGGCATGGACACGTAACCTGTGCACACAAGAGGACAGGACAAAGTCTAGCAGAAAATGGTGTTCTCCCTGCTCACAAACATACATGTTCTCATGCATAAACCAATGCTCCCAGAGGAAAGATAGCAGCTCATGGAGTCCTTATAGTAGCCTAAAAATATACAGGCAACTCAGATCCATCTGGTCTGCAGATTGAGCCTATGAGCCATGGAAAGAATGAAGACAAACATATGACACCTTGCCTTAAGGCAAGTGGTAGCACATGCATCACACTGAGCCAGAGTCTTCATATCTACAGACCCTTCCATAGTGATTACATTATCACCAACCTATTCAGAAGTGAGGTGAAAGCTGAGGACCACAGAGGGGAAGAAAGGGATTCTCTACAGGGCAGTTGTGGCAAAGCTAGGGATCCTGCCTCCTACTCTGTGACCCCCTGCTCCCTGAGTCATGTTACTGATGATCCTTCCTCATGACGATGTATTTGCTCCATCTTTCTGCTATCAGACATCCAAAGGAGTCAAAAGCACCCACAGTTTCTTGCAAACAGACTTTCCCCTACAGCTTACCAAAACCAGACAGGTATTAACATTTTGTGAGAGTCAATGTACAGAGAACACAAATTCTTGGCCCCCAGACACATCTTCTCACTTCTGTGAAATTCATACTGCACCATCAGCTCCCCAGAGCATCACCTGGAATGAAATTCTGTGCTAAAGGGCTGAAAAGCTGGAGATGCACTCCCCAGGGTGACTGCAGATGAGAAAGAACAGCCCCAGCACATCAGTCGGGTCAGCACAGAATGGGCTTCACCTTCAACAGCAGAACAGACTCACCTGTGGGGTTTTGATCCCATGCCTATCTCCATGGCATCTGATGCTATGCTATAGGGCACCATGTAGCCACTGAGACTCCCCACACCAGTGATGCCTGGAGAGCTTTGAAGACTCCCTGCAAGTGGCAACTTCTAGGGACAAAACACATCAAGTCACTCACCTCAACCTGACTCCTGGTAGCTTGTTTTCCACCTCTTAAAATGCTGTGGAAAGAGTGACAACTGCCCTTCCCTCCTTCTGCACCTCAGCTGGTCAGCTGGAACTGGGTTTCCTCTTGGCTTATGAATGTTGAGAAAATGAGGTCATTTCTCCTCAGTGACAGAAAATTATTTGGTGAGGAAAGCAGTTCATCTCAGGCAATGGCTATGTACCCCTGAGCTACCCAGGAGACCCTTAAAGAGGAGGTCAGGGCAAAGCAAGGCACAAAACCAGCACCAGCTGGGGAGCACAGGAAAGTCAGGGCACAAATGCGATGCTGCTAAAGTGGGGCTGTAACTGCTGCCAGACCAGCTCACTACTGAAGCAAACACAACAGCAGTCCCACAGTCATTGTCACCTCCAAAGTGTCAAGCTTGACTCATCTGAGGATTTAAATACAGCACTCATCTGGCTCACAGCTGTGAGAAACTCATCCTGACCCAGCAAAGAGAAAGGGCTGGATGTGGGTCACAGCCCCGTGGTCTGCTCCCTGAGTTCTGCATTCTCCCCTTCCAGACCACAGAAGGGATTTCAGTGCCCCACTACCCTGGCAAAAGAGGTGGCTCCCATGCATGCAGCTTGCCTCTCCTTCAATAGCTCACTCCATGTCCTCCCTCACCCTCTTCCCCCATGGAAAGGCACTGGGGGACACAGAGCTCTCTGCTCCTTTGGAACTGCTCAAGCACCTGCTGTAATTCCAGTCTGGGCAATCCTCACCAGCAGAACCTGCAGAGCTACCAGGCAAACTCCAGCTTTCCCCATAGCTGCCAGCAGCCTGGGGTCCCTCACTGCCCAGGACAGCTCTGCTCCTCCATGAAGGAGAAAAGTAAAACCATCTCTGTTGCCAGAAAAAGGGATGTTTTGCTGGAACACGTTTGCTCTGCACCTAAGCTGCTCCTGTCTGCTTTGGTGCGCAGGCACAGGCAAGGGCTGCAAGTGTTTTTTGGGACATCACATCCCTTTACCAGAGCAAGACAGCCCTTATGAGCTCACAAGAGTGTGAGGACAGAGGTGTTCCCTACGTGTCCTCTGCCCTCCCACATACTAACAAAAGAATTTAGCCCAGATCCATACTTACAGGCAACCAAGGGAAAAAAACCCCACAGTATTTAGGATGAAGGAGAGAGCAGCCAGGTCTCTCTCCCTCAGCAAATGTGCTGATATTTTCTGACACAGCTGATAAGAGCACTGGGTGGTTTCAACAGGCCCTGATATGACCAGTAGCTTTTTTCCCAGGTGGGCAGAGCTTTTCACCACTCTTCAACAGGGTCAGATGAGGCAGCTGCACTCTGCCTGGAGCTGCATCTGGCTTCTGACATGACCCAGGTAAGAGCAAACATCACGGGCATCATCGCAGCTATGCTTCCGCCGCTTCTGCCTTCCCTGCAGTTGTTACCTTTCCCATTTTAACCACAAGATGCCCCCCAGCAAAACCTACACCGCTGTATGCCCCCCTTCCCCAAATGCCCTCCCTATCCTCCAAGTGGCTTCTGCTCCACAGCGTAGCTTCGCACCAGTGCAGTAGATCAGACAACATATTCCCAAATACCCACTTTGCCTGGAGGTGGGGAAGAGCAGGAAAGACCATGCATCCACAGTTCTTCCCTTGGTGTCGTAGTTTTTGATGGGGGAAAAGCAATGAAGGCAGTTTGCTTCGTGCCAACAAACCTGCATGCTTTGTGGGTTGGGTGCCCTGAAAGCCAATCTCCCCCCAAGGAAAATAATGGCGTGAGGAGGGTGGCAGATGGGGAAGGGGTTGGAGGTGGGGGGAAGGTTGGTAGGTTGGGGAAATCAGTGGGATTAAAGTGTCTGCTTCTCACCCCTGGCACTGCATCGGCACCCTTCCACTCCCTGCAGCTTCCTCACTGCTGCTGGTACGGTCTGCACAAATCAGGGAGGCGAGAGGGGGGCTGTATTTAAATATATTAATAATGCATGTTCTATGCAAATGAAGCTTCCTTTGAATATTACATTAGCGATGCTGTCAGGCTGTGCTTCTTGGGACCCAGGAGTGACGGGATGTGTGGGGACCCGGAAGGGGGGTGTGGGGAGGTAGGGCTCACCAGAAATTCCCTCATACCCCAGCACAGCCTCCTTCCTCCCCCTCCACCCCAGCTCCTCCACATTACACACACTCCCACTCCCTCCCACCTCTCCGTGCATGACAAATTCCTTGGCTCGCAGCGTGCAATGCAGCCAGGCTCCCCAGTCCCCAGGCCCCCTCCATGGCATGGGGCCCCCCTCCACTCCCTACCTCATCTTTACCCCCCTCCAATCTCAGCAATCCTCTCCCTGTTCCGCAGCTTGGTTTATAGCTCTGTGCCTCCAGAGTGGGGAGAAGGGTCCTGCTCTGCAGCCTTTAGGGGGAAGGAAGGGGAGCAGTTCCTAGATCCGGCCTGCGCCATGTGCACCCCTTTTGTTTTTGCCCGTGTGAGCCCAGAGTGGGTGCCAAAGGACCGCGGGCTGTGCCAGATGTATTTGCCCGCAGCACAGGAGTGATGCTCTCCCTCCCCATCAGAGACACCCCGTTCCCTGGGCCCCGGGGAGGACGTCTGGTGTTTGTGCACAGCCAGCCCGGCTCTGTGCACACTCGGCCGCGGGACACGCACGCGTGTGCTGCATGCACGCGTGCAGGGCTGGGGCACACCAGCACACACACGCCACAGGGCATCACGCACAGCAGCTCCCGAATATGCTGCCTCCTGCAGTATTAGCTGATTTATGCTGCCTTTCCCCAGCCAGATCCAAGCTCTGGAATGGGAACAGCGGCAGCTGTGCACTCCTGCCTGTCCTGGGATGAGAATAGGATGCGCCTGTTCGTCTCTCTCCCCCACCCCCCACCACTCCTCCTTCCCCCTCCTTTTGCTCCCATTCATTCATTCAGCTTCTCCTCCCCCCCCATCCCATGCCCCAAAGCAGGAAGATCCTTATGCATAAAAATGTGGGCATGCTTTCTCTGGTGGAATAAACGGGCATGCAGACACCCTGCAGGCAATACATATACACTTACATATGCATTCGAGTAGCTGTCCTGGGCCCCTACATAAATACCCGGCTCCCACCACCAGCACAGACACATTCACACACCCGACAGACACCACGCAATGACTTTCCTGCAGCCAGCCAGTCTCCCAGCAGAGCAGTGTAAGAGCAGAGGAGAGATTTACTCACTCCCTTGCATGCAAACCAGGCAAATATTCACACACCACACAACGGACAGACACACAGACAGACAAACCACTGTCCGCAGAGGCTCCCCTGCAAAGTTTGCAGAGAGACAGGGAGCAGGGGGCTGAGGGATGAGACTGACTTCTTCTCTGTCCCATAACTGCAGGCAATACACAGAGAGGTCTGCCTGTCTGTCTGTACATGCACATGTGTGCATGTATGTGTGGAGGTATATACATACGCCTATAGCTACACCTATACATGGATACACACATGAACACACACAGATCAGATATTCACATATATTCACACATATCTGTATTCACAGATATAGATACATGTGCATATACATACATATATCACCTCCTTTTGCAAGGTCCAAATAGATGCAGACAGGTCAAACCCAGCTGTGTGCAGCAAGCCCTGAACCTATTCAGCATCCCGATCCTAAGCAGAGCACACACACACACACACACACACACACACACACACACACGGTGAAAGGGAGACCCGTCTCCAAGCCTCTCTCCCTCCCTCCCATCACCCCGTGTAGGCATAATCTCCCCCCCACACAGACACACACACCCTGGGCCACTTCCCCATCTCCTTTGCACTCACCCCTCGCCTTCATCCTCGGATCAGAGGCATCCAACCCCCGGGGAGTGCGTGCACAAGCTGGAGGAAAAGGGCAATCCATGCATCCTGCCCTTCTCCCCCTTTTCCAATCTCAGCTGCTTCTCCGAGAGGCAACACGGACGGCAGCCGGGAGCCGAGGACACGCGAGGCAGCAGCACAAGGACTGCACACAAAAACGTGTCACACACACGCACGCACACACACACGTACCTGCTTCTGGAGGGGTGACTGCTCCCAGCTTCCATACGGGGCATGACAGAGACGAAGTGGAGGCACAAAAGACCCCGGTCCTCAAGCAACTTGCAGCCCTGCAGATGTG